>VYXB01004614.1:97114-228253 GCA_013397135.1 Pachyramphus minor | reverse complement strand
GTTACTGAGACCCTGCCCCGAAAAGTGCCGGTTTTGCAGTAATCTATTTATTGTCTGCTGCCCACTGGCCCAAGACAAGATGGTGTGTGCTGCAGTGAGTGAGTTTCTGTGGAGTTCTCGACGCATGGATCTTCTGTAACCTTCCTGACGACATAAGGTGTCACGGCTCCGTGATCCTGCATTATGCTCAGTTCTGGAGAATGCTGCTAAATACATTCAAGTGACTACAAGATGACCTAGTACACCAATGATAGGGGAATATTTTAAAACCAGCTATATTATATATATTATATATATATAAGCTATTTATTTCACCTCTCTGTATATTGCAGTTCCATGAACCAAGTATTACTGCCTCAACAATTAAAAAGAATTATTTAAAACACATGAACATATTTTTGCTGTTCACACTTCTTTCCCCTCCCTGAGTAGTGGTTGTTTTAATGTGTATTTATCTTTTATGTGAGGGCAGCAGGATATGTTCAGGGTAGTTTTCCCCACTATAAACTTCATTGCTAATTCTGTACTTCCTCCTGTTCCTTAATACCATCTTCCTCCCTGGTTGCTCTCACAAGGAAGAGGTCCTGCATGGGGTCAAGGTGGGCTGAGCATGGTGGGATCCTCACTGGTTTCAAGAGCAGGACTTAACATTTGACACTTTTCAGTGCAATAAATATTTCCTCATGTTTGGCCAAGCAGAAAGTAAACTGGAAAATGAGCATCTGACTCCATTAACACTTATTTACATGTGGCTTGTTTCCTTCACTAGGGGTTTTAGAGGGGCTGCTGGTTTCAGCTGTTGAATTCAATCTTGTGCCTTTTGAAACTTGCCCTCAACTGGACAGATCCTTCCCCCTGGTTCTCCCAGCCCATCGAGTGCCTTGCTTCCCTGGTCAGTCCAGCCAGCTTTTCTCCTGGGAGTTCTGCGTGGGACATGGGTGATGTAAAGGGACCCGTAAACAGAAAGTGGGGAAAAAAGCGAGCTGAAGTAACGGAGCTCAGATTTTAGCTGAAATGGCAGCTGGACCCAAGTGAAGTTTTAAGGAGGAGCTCACTTGGCTTTTCCCTTCTCTCTGTGTGCAGACGTTGCTGCACTCCCTGGCTACAGCCAGGGCTGGAAATGCTCAAAGCCACTAAGAAAGCTTTTTCTTGTTAATCACAAGAATTACTCTCCCCAGAACAAGCTTTCTCAAGATAACTTTGAGAGCTGCAGCCAAATCCTGCAGATCAAAGCTGTTTGGGAGATTGTGCAGATAAACGTGCAAGCTTGAGGATGCTTATCTGAACCAATCTCCAAACCTTGCAAGCCCAGAATAAAATGAACAGTGCTAAGCAGAGTCACTCCATGCTGCTCCAGGAGAAGCTGGGCAGCTGTACAGGTGATACCCTCACCCCAGCTAAGCACAGGAGGTCACTGGAGCAGCCCCTCTCCCAGTGGATGTGCTGCTCTCCTGGGGCACCTGGAGACAAGCACAGAAGTGGGACCCCATGGCATGGTGGTGGAATTGGGTGGTGGGGGCTGGAAGGCTTTGCCAGCTTTGTCTTCAGACTGATTCATGTGGGAAAGATTTGGGGAAAGTTCAGAGGAGTGCTGGGGTGGAGGACTGGGAGCGGCTGTAGGTTTGCTGTGTGAGTACCTCCAAGAAGAGAAACCCAGTTGATTTCCAGAGTGAGAAAGGATTTATGAGTGCTTTTTTTATCCACCGTGGCCCTGAGTTTCACTGTCAGAGAGACAGGGCTGGTTTGCTATCGGGAAAATTTGAAGGGGTGGAGGCAGTAAATGCTGGAGAAGTCTGGGCAGAAGGGATCTCCTCTGAGGCTGAGAGCAACCAGGGAGGACCTGCTCCCTGTCCCACAGTGCCCGCTGGGTTTGGAGTTTGGCACGTAGGATTGAGGGGCCACACAACTGGTAGTTGGGGCCTCTGGCACTTGTGTCATTGGTTGACAAAAATATTTCCTGGGCAGCAGTGAGACAGGTTCCTCAGGCTGTGAAAAGGCAGTGTGGTGAGGAGGTGAGATGCTCACCTGGATTAGGTGCTGTTGGAGGGATTTGTTGGCTGAGAATGGTGCTTGTGTTGAACATCTGCTCTTCAGGCTTTATTAACAACAGGAGCAGGGCAAAGATGAGAAGAATTCACGTTAAGTTCCCTTCAGAGCACCATCACGTTGGACAAAAGGATGCTCTGGGGAGAAGACATTCAAGAAATGAACAGAAACAGGGGAAATCAATCCTGTGCCCAGCCATGAACAGCCCTGTGCCTGTGGCCACCAGGCATGTGGTGCTCCTGCACCTGGGTGTTGCTCGGTGCTTAGGCCGGGGGTTGTAAGTGGTTGTCAACAGACCATGGACAGGTCCCTCTGCTGACCTCCAGACTAGAGGAGCTTGTCTGTGGTGTCTAACACAATTTTTTTCCTTTCAGAAGGTCTTCAGTCTCCCTGAATATGAGCTGAGATTTCCCATTTGATTTACTTTATAATTGAAATTTGTTATTAAAGATTTCATTACTATTGTGAAAATAACCTCAAGAGTGAGGGGTGTAACACTAGGTGATTGCTTGAAGCAACTGATGGCATTAATGTGTGTGGAGCTCTGAGTGAGCACACTTTGACAGGTACACTAATTAATTAGCTTTAATAAAAGCATATTGTGGCTACTGTCTCAGAAATACTGCTGGATTTGTCACAATCTCATGATAGCTGAGATCAGATAGTGGCTCAGTCTGATAACGCTGTGGTGTCATGAAGCCGGGTGCAGGGCATCCTAAAATGTGTGTCCTGCCCAGGAGGGAAACTCTGTGGGTCTAAGGAAGTTTTTTGAGCATGTTGCCCAAACCAGGCTGCTGTTTGGTCAGACCTGCTGAGTGGTGGGTCTCGTGCTGTCCCTGTGATGGTGAAGGATCAGTGGCCAAAGCTCAGCCAGGCTCAATGTCTGGTCCAAGTAGGGCAAACCCTTCACCATGATGGTGGTGTGCCCTGCCTGGGGCTTAACCAGACAAAGACTGTCCTGGTCCCTGTGCAAGGTGTCTGCCAGCTCCCTGCCAACCTTCCTTGGACCACAGAGCTGTGAGCAGGTGGGAGCAGTTGACCAAGTTGCCATCCCTGCAGCTGGATTCCCCAAGCTGGTGTGGTCTTTCCTACTCGACAGCTGAGTTGTTTTGTTCTGCCTCTGCCTTGTTGATGCCAATGCAGGTGCCACTGCAGGCTTTGTGCTGCAAGGCCAGGTGGTTGCTGCATCTGGTGTGCCCTGATGGAGCCTGATCTGCCCTCTCAGCCACAGCTGGCTTTTGGCAGCACAGCCTTTGGGAGCACAAGCATTGTGTTCGTTTTCCTGGGCTCTCCCTGCGGTCTTTAGCTCAGGATCATCCCCATGGTGCTGGTTCACAGGCTGACAGCTCAGGTGACCTTTCTGCAGATGTGAAGCAGTGGGGCAGCCTCTTCCAGAGCATGTTTGCACTTTTAGCTCTGCCCTTCTGCAAGCAGAGGGTCATTGCACCTGCCCAAATGTGTAGTTTATCTGTGCAGGGGAGTTGATCCCTTCAGCTACAGCTCTTACACACAGCAGGTGTGATATCTATGCAGTCAATAATATCTTCTGGGAGCATAGTGATACACGTCTCCAGTAAATGCCATAAGGGGCATCAAGGTGAGAATGAAGCAATCAAGTCAAAAATAGTCTGGGGAAGAGATGCTGCCCCAGTGCTTCAGTGACAAGAAGACTTAGTTTCTATGTCCCTGGCTTGTGGAGTTAAGGCCATAGTCTAAAAGAGCTGGATGCCCCAGTGCCTGTGAGCCCTGTGTGCCTGGAGGTGTGTGCTGGAGAGGAGCAGAGCTTGGGGAGGATCCTGGAGAGCACCATGAGGCCTGGGATCAGCTCACCCCTGCCTGCTGCATTGCCTCCAGCCACCTCAGTCTTTGCAGCAGCCTGTTTACCTGGGCTCGTGGGAACATGGCAGGGTGGAAGCAAAGTCTGCTCTAAGCAAACACCCAGCCTACAGCAGCCTTGGAGCAAGGCTTGACAGGCACCTGTGTAGCCCTACAGGTGGTGTTCTGCTCCATGGATGTCCAGCAGCTTGCCTTGATTCTCTGAGCAATTCGGTGTCTCTGTACACAAAATAATTTTATAATAAGATTTCAGCCAGGACTTTAGACTCTAGCTGGAGAAAGTGGTCTTTGTCTTTTCTAGGAGAGTTTGTCCACCAAGGAAGATCTGACCGAGCAGCAGGAGTCAACTCTAGGTGGGACAGAAAACACATGTGACTTTGGCTCCTGTAACAGCCTGCTGTGTTATCATGCCTGCCTTTGAAAAATAAGGCTGGGATATGTGAAAAAGTGTGTGAGTGTAGTGGTGGTTGTTCTTTTCTAGGCACTGGCTTACTGTAGAGTGCAAGAACCTGCTGGTGCAGGAGGAAGAGGAGCTGCTGCTGTGGCTGTACATACCCCCTGCAACAGCCCAGAGCCACACTCCATCCCACTTGTCCACCAGAGTAGAAAAGAACACCCAAAACATGGGGTGTCCCCCAGCAAAGCAGCTTTTCTCTGCTGTCCACTCTCAGGGCATTAAACATGGTGGTTTGTGTCTGCTGCAAGGGAAAGCAGGTATATTCCTATGCATAATTTCCTGGTGGTGTGCCAAAGGGTGGAAGTTTATGCTTAAGATTCACAACAGCTGTTTAAAGTGCCTGTGTCTCGTGCCAGCCATACCACCTGAATGGCCAAGGGATATATATAAAACTTCAATTATTTTTTGAATGTTTGTTGTTATTCATTTGGAGACGGATGAGAGGAGATTCCTCACAAATGATGTAACCTATGTAGAGTCTGTTATTTCCAACAGTGTGAGCTGAAAAATTAGGGAGGAAAAATCAGGTCAAACCAAAACTTTTCTTTTTTTTTTTTCTTTTTTTAAGGAAGACAAAGTACTGAGTGGAGTGATTTGGGTTTACCAAAGACATTTAATTCAACCTATTAACAATTCCCTTAAATATATGTGATTTTATAGGGAAAAAAAAAGAAAGAGAAGCTTCATTTCGAAAGCACAAAGCAATTATTTGATGCATAAAAAAGTCTCCCAGTTTATCAGTTGACACTCTTTTCGAAGTCTCTCAAGAGATTTGAGCCCCCTGATAAAAACTCCAGTGCTGTGTCAGTTTGCTGCTTCTTTAGCAGGAAAGCTGAGGCCCTGGATGGTAACTCCCACCACCTTTCCCAGAGCCCACTGATGGGTGCAGACCCCAAACCTTCTCTGAGTTGACCCTGTCCTACCAGTTTCTGCTGCCCTCCTGCCCCTCCCTTATCTCCAGAAGTCCTGGTTGATTGGAACAAAGCTCTGTTTCCTTTCTCCCATGGCATTTTAAGCTTTCAAGGCCTCTGTTAGGGTGCCATCCCAAGGAGATCCACATGGTGAGCATCCCCTGCTGAGCCCCTGTGCCTCAGTGGGATCTGCCACATCCTGGGGTCTCCCTGGCTGCCAAGACCTGTGAATTTAGTGGTTCCTGACACAGACAAACCAAGCAGTGAGCTCTGGGCTAGTGGTGACCGCTGCTGACCTGACCATGTTTGTTGTGGGTGGGACTCGTTTCTAGTCAGAAAATTATGGAAAGTTTAGTCCAACCAGTGAAGTGAGAAGGTGGCTGACACCTGCTTGGGCAAGAGCTGATTCCCAGTTTTGGAGCAGACTAAAGGATAGCTGTCTGCACATCCCCAGTGGCTGCCAGGCTGAGGGACCCGTGGCTGAGCCACAGGAAGCATAACTGAGTTATGCTGGGCTTGGGAAACAACCGGTTGAGTTTCCCAAGCCACATCAAACCCATCTAAAGAGAGATGAATTGGTCTGCTCAGGCCTAAAGGATAGAAAACACTGCCTTGTTTTGAAAAAAACAACCGCAGCGGCCAGGAATAACAGAAGGTGTAACCGCACCAAAGCCTCTAATGGGAGTTTCCTCCTTGGTTAAGCAGCACAGGAGTTGTGACGTTCCTGGTGTGTTCACCCTGGGTGAAGGACAGCATGACCCAGCTGGGGGAATCATGGCAGGTGATGCTGCCATGCCCCTTCCCAGCTGGATGCTGAGGCCTCCTTCCTCCACAGGGCTGTGTTTTCACTGGCTTGTGCAATCCTGGTTTTGGAAGGGCCATTTTTTTTTTTTTTCTCCAAAAGAGGAAATTCTGAACCCACTCATTCCCTGGTAAATGCAGTGAGCTATGGTAGTCATGGGAGGAACTGGAATTGGGAAATTTCACCCCAAAACTTCCCAGCCTGGGCATCCAGAGACATGTGCCCATTTTGGGGTACCCCACCATGAGCAGCTGGGAGAGATGTGGCATCAGAAACTGGGGTGGGTGGAGCAGTGAGGGGGCAAGGGAAGGCTCTCCCAGTGTGTTACGAGGCTGTGCAGAGAGTCAGCTGGGAGCAGCTCCTGTCATGGCCAGTTTGGAGCTGGCTGGGAGGACACCCCACCTCTGTCTGCTGGGGGATACTGTGTGTGAGGATGGGGGAAGCAGCATCAGCAGCCAGGAGGGAAGGGATGGTGTGTGATGGGCCGTGGCCAGGCCAGGCCATGCCAGCAGTGCACCAGTTCCTGGGAGGTAGCACATGTTACTTTGATCATATGATCGGATTTGCATGAATCAGGATGTAAAAATCTTGGCTGGGGTTTACAAAGGAGCCTAGAGGAATGAGCTGCCTGTTTATCTATGTATATGACACGAGCACAGAGTGAAAACCCTTCCACTCCTTCCTGAGACTATTTTCCAACGAGAGACAGCTATGTGGAGCTTGAATGTTGTTTACAGCCATGGCAGGCTCTTGGGCTGTGATCATCTCTGCTCGAGAGCTTTCAAGAGGATAAAATGAGCCTCCTATTATAAGGACTGAAAATAATCCTAAATGAATAACACACATGCATCCTTCACAGGCACACATTTCTGAGCCATTGGAAACGTTGGCACATGCAAACAAACAAAAACACATGTCTCAGGCCTCTGGTTTTCATAGATTTCTGCATGCCATGACATTTGGGGGGATGGCATTGCCAAGAGCTAACGAACCAGACTCCCAGGCTTGGCTTGCAGAGCTGCTTTGGTGACGCAGGGACTAAGAGGGGAGGCCTTTGGGCTGGGGCCAGGCTCTGGGGACCCCTGCACCACAGGAGAGCCTTCGAGGGGTGTCTGCCCAGGGGAGGACAGGGCAGAGGGGAAGGCTGCTCCCTCTACACCAAGGTGTGCAATCAGGAGACTCTGAAGCAAAGTGTGCAATGGGGAGGTTCCAGAGCAATGTCTAAAATCGAGAGGCTGCAGAGCAAGGAGTGCAATGAGGAGGTTTTGGAGCAAGGCTGGTGATGGGGAGGCTCTCTGGAGGCAGCTTGAGACCAGGATCTGCACCCACCACCTCCACTGGAAGGCAAAGAGCTGATGGGGAGCAATTGCTTATGAACCCACAGCTGATGGCAGTGGCTGAAGCATTCTCTGGAGAGACAGTCTGGGGGAGTTGCATGTGTACAACTCCAAATGATCCTAAAGTTCCCATGACAGTGACATTGGCAATCACCATCAGAGCCAGCACAAGAGTGGGGAACAGGGACCTTGCATCTGCCCAGAGCTGGCAGAGAGCTGGGCTTGTCCAGGCTGTACCCTGCAGAGCACTGGTGCGACCTGTGTCTGTCTGCCTGTCTGTCTGTCTGTCTGGATTCCTTGGGAAAGGTAAAACACCGTTTCCTGCGGGGGTCAGATATTTTGGAGGGGGAAGAAAGCAATTTGTGGCTGTGTTGTCTGCCTGATCAAAAGTGTTACCGGACTCAGCTACACAATGTGCACTCTTTAAACCGGTCCCAATTAGCCCTTCTTGCTAATGCTGCGTTTCATTCCTGGGAGACTGCACTCAGAGCTGTTATGACTTTGTGATTGTGCACATACCTTTATGTGCTTTCATTCTTAATCCCCTTTTTGCAGAAGCCAAAAGGTCTTCCAGCCAAAAAGGAAATCAAAACCTTTTGTTGGCTGCTTCATAAGAATTAAGGGTGGGATGAAGGTTGTAGCAGGATCTTAATTAGCCATTGTAAATAACGAGAGCGGCAGTGCCTGCAACCATATACCACCTTGGGTTGTGATATTGTCAGACCACACAAAGCTAGGTGAATGGGCAGCACAATGGCAGATAAAATTCACCCCTGACAACTGCAAGGCAAGGCAGGGTAGGAATAATTCAAGCCGTGCATGCACTCCATTGGGTTCTACGTTAATTGTAATCATTTACACTCACAAAATGAATGTAATCACAGCGACTCTGGGATCTTTTTTCCTTCTTGCTCTTGTGAAAGTAAAACAAAATAGGAGGATGGTTAAAGAGAGGGATGTAAAGGATTTCCAAAAGCCTGTCTGCTCACAGCATAGGTCCAGAGGAGACCCTTGGTAACACACCGAGCTCCTCTCTGGATATCTGATCTCAAAGGGGGATATAGTGGAAATAATAAGTGTTCAGAGGCTGACAATGAAAATACTTAGAGGCCTGGTGAGGGAATGCTTTATGGAGGTATTGAAAGGACTGTGCCTGCTTCATTTAGAGACAGGAAAGTAATGAATAGTCTAGACTGCAGAGAAAGTAAATTGGGATCTCCCACTCACCTGCTCTCCCAACAGAGAGGAAATTCAATGAAAGGCAGCAAACGTCAAAGCTGCTGAAAGAGAGAGGTTCTTGACTTGTGGAAAATTAACATACAGCATGGAAATTAAGCTTTGGGTTCAGACAATGGGGGCCTGGAGACCAGCCTTAGAAGAGCAGGGTGTTGGGCAGCATAGCCCCTTACAGATGGTGCCGCACCCATCCCACCCAGTGAAAGCCATTGTGGTTCAACCTTGTTTTGTCCATGTAAAATAGTTCTGAAGAAAGCGTGAAATAACTCCAGGTGTGCTCTGAGTCCTTACCCTGCCTTAAGTCACATATGAAATATGACTGAAGTTGTTCTCACACTCCTGTGCTGGCTGAAGGAGCAGCAAAGATGCTCCTTGGTGGCCTCGTAGGACACTTGTAGGGTCCAACCTCTGCCTGTTGTTTCCATCCCCACAAGAAGCTTTACAGGCACCTCTCCCAAGGAGACCTTTGCCCATGTGGCAGCCACTCTGGATGCAAACCCTTTTTGAATCCCAAAGCCCTTCCTATGTCTCACAGGGGCCACCTCATTTGCTCACCACTGAGGCAGCACCAGAATGGGCACGTGACAGGAATGTTTGACCATGTGTTATGTGGAGCTGCAGAGGAGAACTACCAGCCCTTGCCCTCACAGGGTCACTGACATCTTCTCCAGCTCTCACTGCCTTTCACATCAGCCAGCCAGACAACTAAGAGCAACTGGTCCCATTATGGGAATGGAGAAGTTGGGATTACTCGTTTGATCTTGAACATGGCAAGTTTTGACCTCCGTGTTTCACAGCCTGATTGTACAAGCTCCTTGCATACATTCAGGCTGAGATCTTTCCTCGCCTGGAGGATTTGGGTATTCAAGTCCCATCCATTTGGCATGTTGCAGCCAGACTTCTGCCATGATTTCAGGAGGAGATCCATGCACACAGTGTTATGGGAATCTAAGTGGCTGCATGGTGTGTGATTTGCCGGCTGGGAGGGGAGTCTGGCTCCGAAAGCTCTGAGGCTCTGCAGAGTGTCTGGGTGTCTTCTCCATCACCTGCACGGGCGTGGGTTTGGCCTGGGCAGCCCTGCTGTGGGCCCAGCTGGCGGGTGCTGCCGGCAGACGCTGCGGTGGGTGGTCTGAACACGGCCCAAGGTGCCCTAATCTACGATCTGCTGCAGCAGCCAAGTGATTCAGGGCTGCATGTTTGCTTCGTACCTCCTTAAGGTGTGAACCGAGATCGTGTCATGCTCTTGAGAGAAGGCAATGAAAACAGACCCTCACTCTTCCCAGGGGGCTCCTCCAAGCAGAGGAGTGTCTCTTGGGTGGTGGGAATGACTGTCACCAGCTCAGCCACAAGGCGTGGGAAGACGTTCTCCTGCCCCTCCCAGGGCACCACTCTCCAAAGGCATGGAACAAGCCAGATACCAGCTCATGGCCACCTCAGTAGGCAGGGGTCACCTTCAATAAGTGACTGACTTGACAAATAAACCAAAACCCTGCCCTTGGGTGGAATTCATGACGTGTAAATTTATCGGTGACTTCTGTGTAGCGAAGGAGCTGGGAGCAGTGATGGAGTGCATACCTTATGGTTTGTGCTTCATTAAACACCTTTCCACCCAAGCCAAGTGGTTCTTACACCAGAACAGCAGTCAAAGCCTGTCCTGGTAGCTTCACATCCAGAGGGAAAAGGGTCACACTGTCCACTGGGACACAGAGAGAAAGCTCCAGGGTAGGTTTGGCAGTGAGTGGAGTGACAGCACCTGAAGCAGCTGCTGATGGAGCCTGTCCTGAACACAGAGGTCACAGACTCTGCTCAAGGAGAAATTACCCCAAGTTCTTGAAAATGGCAGTGAAAATGGATCAAAGGAGCATGCAGAGATGAAAGATTAGCAAAACTTATTTGATTTCCAGAGAAGTGGTGGTGGGTGCAAGTGAAAATGTGGCTCAGCATTAGAGAGTCAGGGGAGGTCTGTGCCTTTGTCTGCTGGCAAATATCTGAACTGGAGCATTTTGTTTCTTTACCTACTTTTGAGGGGTTTATTCTCAGCTTCACAACTGTCATGCAACTTCTCTGCTGTTTGAAAGGTGTTGCTAGTTCTAGACCAGGAACTGCATCCACCTGGAGGGACCAGGGACACCTGTTAGAGATGTTGGATGTGCTGGGATGATGGAGTTAAAAATGTGAGCCCCCACCTTCATGGAAAGAGTGTGGGGTCTTGTGTGGGGTCCCTTGCTCTGCTGGATTTCAAACACACCAGTATGGGTGCCCTGCACTGATATCAGGGGTAAATTGAGTCAATTATCTCTCACCATCTCTTTTGAAAGTTGTACTTAATCCTTACCTCTAAACCTTTTATCTGACATTAAATGGTCATTAGATTAAAAGAAAAAAGTTAAGCTGACTCACTTTCCAGCTGGAAAAACCTTTATAATTGCAGCAAAAATGCATGGAGGGTATGTACTGATAACATTGTTTTAGGGAACAAACAAAAACCACCATCACTTTTGTATTCATTATTTTTCTGGGTAAATGAATTAAACAAACAGAATCACTGATTTGTAACTTGTGGGCACATTATTGTGTTTACTATTAGACTTTCCTGGAAATTTCCTGAGTTAGAGAAACATTTAAATTATAACCAGCTACACATTTCTGGTGGGAATCGTTGCCAGTCATAAATAATAAAAAAGTCTTTAGGCTGGTGAGAAGGAATTCAGATTCATCTCCCCAATGTTTTCTGTCAAACCCAGGAGTCCAAGACCCTTCTGCTTCGGGTGGAAGCTGTTGGGGTGGGGAGGGATGATGGTGGGGAACCCAGGGATTGATGCTCAGGTGGGTGAGAGCAGGAGACCTGACTCATCCTGCTCCATGGACTTCTTTCATGATGCTGGTTGCATCATTGAGCAACTTGCCTTTGCTCTTGGCTGGACACCTACACCTACACCTACACCTACACCTACACCTACACCACCCTGCAGGAGCTCAGGTTTTCTCCCAGAGCTTCTCTGTCTGGGATGTGTCACAGATTGATTCAGGTTGGAAGGGACCTTCAATCTCATCTGGTTCCACCTCCCTGCAACTACTATCCCAGGTTGCTCCAAACCCCGTCCAACCTGACCTTGGACACTTCCAGGGATCCAGGGGCAACCACAGCTTCTTTGGGCATCCTGTACCAGGGCCTCCCCACCCTGACAGGGGACAATTTCTTCCTTATATCCAAATCTAACCGTGTCCTCTGTCAGTTTGAAGCCATTCAAAGGACTGGGGAGGGAGCCAGTCTTTGGGAGCTGGTGGCTGTTGGGATCCATTCCTGTTGTTGTGACCCAGGACATGGAGGGTGGGATGGCAGTCGGTGCCCTGGGGCAGCCCTCGACCCCACTGTGCACCCAGTGACCACCTCAGGGCACCCGGGGACCCCTCACTTGGTGCCTGGTCCTGGCCCCACCCAGGGGACACCTTCATCAAGGCCAGAGCTGAACCTGGGGTTGGACTGGGATGATTAAACAAAGAACAAACATTAAATCAGGAATCAACCAGGGGTCTAGAGAAGTATGACTGGGAGTTTTGTCTGTTTTGCTTTGAAAAGTACACCTAAAGGATTAAGTCTTGCATTTTTTTAATAATTTTTTTTCCTTGGAAAGTTCTTTGCTTTTTTTCAGCCTGGAAACAAAGTGTAGAAATATTGAAACGTGAAAAGAATGCATTTCAAGTCCCAGGTTTACTGCTTTTGACAAAAATACAGATTTCTTTCAATGAAAAGGTTTTGTTTCTCTGTAAATGTGTGGAGATTTCCAGCCAGATTTCCATTGATTATTCACTTCATGAGGTTTGAAATGGCAATGCTGAATTGTCCCATGGTTAAAAGTGCAGTGCCAGGACCTCTCCTCCTGTCCCCAGCCCTGAGTCAGCCATGGCAGGGCAGCACACAGCCAAGAGCAGAGCACAGGTGAGGAGGTTCATCTTTTGGGTGTTAACGTGGCCAATCCAACCATTGCCATCGAACTGTTTCTGAACAGTTTGTATCTGAAGCCCCAGAGCAAGATGTGCTGTGACCCCCTTCCCAGGACCCACGTGCTGGGTGCTGCAGCCATCCCTTCCAGGAAGCAATAGTGCTCCTGTTTAATTGACTAGTAAATTATAGATTGTGTGGTCCACGAGCCACTGCACTGGTGCTGTTGAATTTCCATGAAAGGGATAAAGTTTCTGCAGTGGCTGTGAGGGGTCAACTGTGCCCCACAAGGTCCTGCTGATGCACAGGGAAGGTTTGTCACCAGGTTTGTTGTGAATGGGAACTGACTCCAACATTTTAGGTTGTCCCCTGGATCTAGACCTGGCTCTGTTTTTACAGGCAGACATTTTATTAATGAGCCAGCTGTTGCTGCCCCAATTATGTTGAGATAGTGGGTTATTTGCAGTTGTTTGAAGGTTTTGCTTGTGCTGGCAGTGAGCCCTCCCTTGCTACCTGCTCTGCAACCGGAGTGGTCATACACATCTCCTGCTGCAGCTGGGGAGCTGGCAGAACCAAGGGCTTGTGGAACTCCATGTATCTCCTCTGTCCTGGGCAGAGCTGTGTGTAATAACAGCAATAAAGCAGCCACGAGGACGGGGGTGAGAACAGCTCCTGTTCCGGTGCTGCTGCTTGTGCGTGGATGCCAAGCTCTCCACGCTGGACTGTGGTTTATTGAGGCTGTGCTTTTCGGGGCTGGAGGTTTGTCCAGTATTTAGCACCCCAGGGTCTTTGCATGAGAATAGTCCTTTTAGCTGAAGGGCAGGAGAAAGCACGAAAGAAATGACGCAGAGCAGGAGCCCCTTCTCTGTGCACAAGAGCTGCTGCGAGGGGCTCCTGTTTGCATAACGAAGAGCTCGGCTTTTGCTGTCTGCCTGACTCATTTATGCTTTTCTACAGCTCCAAGCCCCAATCCAGCCAGACTTGACATTAGCAGATGCCAAATGAATATTTGCACAAATGTTCACCAGCGAGTTTTTGTGCCGCTCCCTCCCTCAAGGTGGCAAGTGTGGGTGTGGAAAGCGCTGCCCTGCCCGTGTTTGCGAACATGTCCCTTTGAACTCCCTGGCGGGGAGGGTGAAGGAGAGGGGAAAAGGTTTTCCAAGCAAGACAATAAAAATAATTAATTTTTTTAAAAAATCATCTGAACAGGTTCCAGCCTGTGTTATTTTGTTGTTAACCCAGAAACCTGTGGATACTGGAATCTGGGAAACGAGCGGAGGAAAGGAAACGGACTCGGTGAGAGCGAGAATGTGGTGAGAAATAAAGCAAAGCCGAAAAAGCCTCAAATCATGACTTCGCTTTGTTGTTATGAAAATTAGACATATACAAATTAGCTAGGAAATATCCTGTTTCTATCGGGGCGTTGGGGGAGGAGAAGGTATTAACCTTAGAAAGGGAACTCTCCGGCCACCCCAGGGAGGGTGTGAAGTAAGTGTTGCGTGATGTGTTGACTTTAATGCAGGAAAGGAGTCTGCTGCCGAGAACAGCACCAATCCTGCCTCTGCATCTGGGATGCAGTTGTCAGCATTCTCCTTTGTCTCCTGGACGCAAACGGTGCCCACAGGCTGGTGCCCTGGGCACGGCAGCCCCCGCCCCGCCTGGGGCTGGCTGGAGCGCTGGGGAGGGTGTCTCCAGCCGAGGAACCCAAACCTGCTCACCTGGAGGCTGCTCATGGAGGGCACAACAGTGGGTTTGCCACAGGCAGGGGCTCGCAGGGATTTGGTGGTGGCCCCCAGGGGAGCAGGACGGAGCCTCCCGAGTCCTCCAGGGAAGGCAGGATCCCACCACCTTTCCAGGACCTCCCGGTCTCCAGACGGGTTTGCCGCGGAGCCTGGGAGTGGGGAGCAACAGCGAAACGCCTGAGGATGGAAGAGTTAAGCACACCCTGGCAGCGCTCCCCTGCCTCCCCTCCCCAAGCTCATCTAGCAGATGGGGGAAGTACTAATTATCCCCGAGTGAGCGGTAGCTGTGCAGTGAGGGCGATGCCGTGCTGGAGCTGTGCCACCGCGCCGGAGGGAGCGGGGGGAGCCCCTTCGGGGTGACCCCGGGGACACGGGGTGACCAGCATGGGAAGAGGATGCTGCAGCAAACCCTGTACTTGGGAATAAAAGTAAGGGATGGAAAAAGGCTTGCCTTTTCCTGTCTTGCTGTGTCCTTGCTTTGGGCACGCTGATATCCTTAATTCCTCCTGGGAATTCCCAAAAGAACAAGTAGTTTGTAACCACTGCAGTACATCACAGCAAGTAACTGGAAAGCTGCTCTGTCAGAGACTGTTTCCTTAGAAAACAAACAAACAAACAAAAAATCCATGTATTTAGCATGTCTGAGATGCCAAAGGTGCCCTGTTAGCAGGCAGCTTGTCCCCGGAGTTTGCTGGGCTGGAGGGACTGGTTCCAGCTCTGTCTTTTGAGTGAGGGTCTGTGCATCCCCCCTCCCTTCTCCTCCCAGCTTCCCTGCCACTGCTCCGGGCTCTGCAGATGAAAGCTGCGTTCCAAACAAAGCATTATTGATTATTATCCCCTCGAATTTCAGAGCGGGCTAACATTTCATGTGCGCGCCACAGTCCGTGGCCTTGCTGGAATAAATAACACATGGGAGCTTGTTCCTAAGCCTCGTCAATAGGGAGCTGTCGGCTTTCATGCGATTTCACACATTTTTTCAGCTAGCTCAGCAATCCAAATGCAAAAATCCAGCAAACAGGGACATCGTGTTTATTTCTGACACTCCCCAGAGAGGGCTGTATCCGTAAACCAATGAATGGATTACACTCATCCATAGATGATGGATTTTTTTTCCATCTGTGACAGATATTGTATGGAAAATCTCCATTTAATATCTGATCCAAGAATAATTCAATACAAGTGAGTAATATAAGTTAAAAATGCCGTAAATTCTGCTTAACTCCTTCGGGGTGGAAGGCAGAAGCTGGTGGAATGATGCTTGCACATGGTATCTGGACTAAGAGACCTAACACTTATACAGCTCTTGGGAACACAGGTTGTGACAAAGTGATCAGGTTTAGACCCTTCTGAAGGCCATCCTAAAAGTCTGGCTGGGAAATGAAAGAGGGATCTGAAAGGCAGAGGTTGCAGGACGATCCTGGTCAATGTTGTCACAGCAGTAGCTGGTGGAATGCTGGTCTCCTGGACTAGTCCAGAGTCATAGAATCACAAAATGGTTTGGGTTGAAAAGGACCTTAAATCCCATCTCATTCCACCCCCTGCCATGGGTAGGGACACCTTCCACCAGCTCAGGTTGCTCCAAGCCCTGTCCAACCTGACCTTGGACACTTCCAGGGATGGGGCAGCCACAGCTTCTCTGGGCACCCTGTGCCAGGGCCTCCCCATCCTCACAGGGAAGAATTTCCTACCAATATCCCATCTCTCCCTGCCCTCTGGCAGAAGCTCTTCCTCATTGTTCTGTCTCTCTAGGTCTTTGTAAATAGTCCTCTCCATCTTTCTTGATGACTCCTTCAGGCACTAGAAGGCCATAATTAAGTCACCCCAAAGCCTTCTATTCTCTAGTCTCCATCCCAATTCTCTCAATCCTTCCTCATAGCAGAGCTGCTCCACCCCTCTGATCATCTGGGTGACCTTCCTCATACCTGCATGGGGCACTGAGTGTAGGGACCAACAGCTGCAAGTAGTGTTAAACTGTGGATATGTGGTCAACAGTTCCGAAGAGATGCCTGTGGGTAAGGAATTGCCACGTGGGCTGAGGCTTTGCCCCTTTGTAGCTGTTGGCACAGGGATGCCAGTGATAGCCCTGCAGACCAAACTGGGCTGATGAGGCTGCTGGATGAGGTTTCTGGGCAGCAAAGGGGGAAGCACAGAAGCACCCTGAGCAGAGAGAGGTGAGGCTTCTGGCCAAAGGCTTGAAACATTGTGATCTTGAGCTCTATGCACCAACTCTTGCCTTTTAGGTCTTCCAAAGGCAGTGTCCAGTAATTCCTGACCTAGTCTGGGCTGGATGAAAGGGGCAGTCCATGAGTAAAAGAGTCCAGAACTTCTCCTGAAAACTCCCTAGGATGTCCTAGAAGCAGTGGGAGTGACTGAGACATGAGCTGGGTATCAGAAATGGAGATGGAGAGGATCAGCTTCTGCTCCTTGCTCTGCTAGCCTGGCATTTTTAAAAATTAATGCCAGCATGAATGAGAGCTCATTGCTAATGAGCACATATTAACAGGCTGTCACTGTGGTTTTTGGCTCATACAGCCATTAAATGATGCTGGACCATTCCTGAGGATCTCTGGTGCTGGGAGGGAGAAGGCAGTACAGTCCTTGCCCCATACAGTCACCAAGTGAGTCAAAAGGCACTCCAGGGTGAGAAGCCAGCCCTGGACCAGCCAAAACATGTGCAATTGTGTCCAGTGCTGCTGTCAGCCCTTGCTTGGGTGAAACTCATGTTAAAAGTTTTTCCTGATCAAGGTTGAGTTTCTGAAGAGCCCAGGGTCGGGCTTTTTGTCCTGCTCAGGGCTCTCCATGGTGGCATTATTGGTTCAATAATGCAGCCTCACTTCAGGCTGCAGGCTGTAGGCTGGCTCTGGGCAGGCTTGAGCAGGGTCAGGGACATGGTCTGTGATGGCAGCAGGGGCAGGAGGGGATAACAGCAAGTTTGTGCCTGTGCTACCCAGCCCAGACTGCCTGTAGCCTCCGTGCTGAGAGGAATGACAGCGTGTACACACCAGGAAAATTCAGAATATTGAAACTTCTGACCACATGAAAAGCTTGGACAAATCCCATTATCACCTGTGACGTCAGGGCACGCTGACATTACTGTGTGTCTTCACAGCTTCTGTGGTGGCTGGAAGCATCACCAAGGGTCCAGCATGAAGTAAAACACTTCAGCTGGAAGAAGCTGCTCGAACAGTCTTGCTCTGCAGACATTTTGATTTCAGAGAAGTCCTGTTTTCTGATAGGAATTTTTTTCCTGTTTTTTCCACTTAGCTGGGAGAAACAAGGAACTGACTGGCAAAGACTGGACCCCACTAAATACATATAGACATAGATTGTAAAATTATGGAATCGTATCATGGCTTGGGTTGGAAGGGACCTTAAAGATTATCCAGTTCTAACTCCCTGCCATGGGCAGGGACACCTCCCACTACCCCAGGGTGCTCCAAGCCCCATCCAACCTGGCCTTGGACACTTCCAGGGATCCAGGAGCAGCCACAGCTTCTCTGGGCAACCTGTGCCAGGGCCTCACCACTCTCACAGGGAACAATTGTTTCCCAATATCCCATCCCTCCCTGCCCTCTGGCAGTGGGAAGCCATTCCCCCTTGTCCTGTCACTCCATCCCTTGTCAATAGTCTCTCTCCATCTTTCCTGTCAGCCCCTTCAGGCCCTGCAAGGCCACAATCAGGTCACCCCAAAGCTTCTCCTCTCCAGGCTGAACAATCCCAACTCTCCCACCTTCCCTCCCAGCAGAGCTGCTCCAGCCCTCTGCTCATCTTGGTGCCTCCTCTGGACTCTCTCCAGCAGCTCCATGTCCTTGCTGTGCTGTTCCCAGGGCTGGAGCAGCTCTGCAGGGGGGTCTCCCCTGAGGGGCAGAGGGGCAGAATCCCCCCTGCCCTGCTGCCCACACTGCTTTTGGTGCATGATATAGAGAGAGATAGAAATATTCACCTATACACTCATATCCATACACACAGCCACATACAGCCGTATGTATGGACACACAGACACAGACACATGTACAATGTGTGGCCTCTCTGCCTCTCCTGGTACCCCCCAGCACCCCAAAGCTTTTGTCCCTGACCCCAGTGACGTGCAGTGCTGGTGCTGCGAACCCGAGTGGGAGGGGAAAGGCAGCAGATGGGTGCAGACAGAGAGCTGAGCCAATATTGCTCACTATGATAGACAGTGGTCTTAGCACACCAGCAGCCTAATGCAATGTTTTCTGCTGTCAATTTTTTGTAGATATGCTGGCAACGGATGGATTTAAGGAGGAATGTGAGGCAGCAGAGCTTGCTGCTGTTTGCAGAGATCCTCCTGGTGCAGAGGGTGGGCTGGGGGAGGGCACTGGGCCCATCACAGTCAGTGGAAGTGAGCAGACACGATGGTTTATGGTGCTACACACCAGCATCACACCAGCTCAAAGCCCAGCTGAATTCAGTGTGTGTTTTACCTGCCTGGAGACTGGTTACCTTCAGATTAACTGGGGATGAAAAACAAGGAGTGGGGAAAAACAAGAGGGCTTTGCTATGATGATGGAATTTCATATGGGATAGATGTACTTTTCTCTTAAGAGATCATAACATGAGTACATATGTATGTATTTGTAAATACAGACTATAATGACTTAGTTTTCAGAAATCAAGACACAAGGGAATTTCCTCCCTGAACAATGCCCTTCTCTCAGTTCCACTCCTCAGCTCTATGTGCCAGGGACTCTGATGCCCTCCATCCCTGCCTGCTGCTTCTAGTTCTGGGTGCTGCATCAGAGTCTTTCTCATCCCTGTAGATGCCAGAGGCCTCATGCTTTTTACTTCATCTTCGTACCCTCTCAGAACACCCCAGCACACCTTATCTGAGATTTCAGCCCTCTGGGCATTTTAGCTACCCCCAGGTGAGTTCCCTGCTCTTACTTCAGGAAATGTCTTGGGATGTGGGATTGCTGCCTGAGCTGGATTCTGCCATGAAAGCCTCCTCTCCCTGAGGGAAAGCTCCCAGGAGCTCTCTGTGCCCCCTTTCACCCCCCTGCAGCTCATTCTCTTAAATATCTGCAACTTCTCTGAGGTTATTTCACCTCGTAGAATCACACACCCCATCATAGAATCACAGAATCATAAAATCACAGAATCATAAAATAGTTTGGGTTGGAAGGAACGTTAAAACTTACCCAGTTGCAGCCCCCTGCCATGGGCAGGGACACCTTCTGCTAGATCATGTTGCTCCAAGCCCAGTCCAACATGGCCTTCCAGGGATCCAGGGGCAGCCACAGCTTCTCTGGGCAACCTGTGCCAGGGCCTCACTGCCTTCTGAGTCAAGAGTTTCTTTCTAATACCTCATCTAACCCTGCCCTCTGGCAGTTTGAAGCCATTGCCCCTTGTCCAACCACTATGTGCTTGTAAAGAAAGTCCCTCTTTCTCCTTTTCATAAACCCCTTTTAGGCACTGGAAGGGGCTCTGAGTTGTCCATGGAGCCTTCTCTTCTCCAGGTATAACACCTCCAGCTCTCCCAGCCTGTGTCCACACAGCTCTTGTCCTACTTGTCCTGGCTGAATGTTGGTTTGGTTTAATGGCTGAGCACAGATTCTGTTATGGACAACAGATGCTGGATTCTGTTTTCCCCCCACCTCCAAACCCTTGATTAATACTTTTTGTCTTTTTTTATCTCATGCCTCGTTTTTCACACCTTCTGATTTCAGTGGCACTCAGGTGCATTTGGTTGGGTAATACTTCCCCTTTTCATCCTGCCCTGCCACATTTTGATATCTCAGTGTGCATCCTGCCTTGTCCTGTCAGCCATGGACTCCAAATGACTTTGCAAAATTCAGGAATATTTTGGAACATACATTCCCTCGCCTCTCTGGGGCCGAATGTCTAATAACTTTTTCAAATATAAGAGAGGAAGTAGTTGATTAACACATTCATTACTCATTTCTGGTATAGCACAGTCCAAACATCTCAGGGATAGCCCATGATTTTTATGGTGAGCACTTTATAAACTCACCAACTAACAGCTGTCGCTGCGGAGAACTTGGCTTTTGAGAAATTAATTCAATGTTGTGTCTTTCCAGTAAGCAAGAATTATATCATCATTAGTGTTGAGTAGATTTGCATAAGCCTGCTGCCTTGAGGATGATTGTTTATGGTTAGATCCCTGCTAACTCTGGTGTTGAGGTTTATAGTGTTGTATAATGTTTGTGTGTGTCCTTATGCTTTTACTGTTCCATCAGCGAGCAAAGAAAGAGGAAATAAGATTTGTTAGCAATAAAGCAGTATACAATAGCTATTAAAATGGGGTAATTACATAATTAGCACGGTAGTGGTAACTCACCCAGCATGAACAACAGTAAAACAGGCCCCTGTTTCCCTTGGTCTGACTCGAGCCGGGACCCTAACAAAACTTCCAAAATGGTTATTTAGTTGAAACACACACGAAAAACTTAAAAGCCATCGTAAAACTGAGAAGGGAGGCCCAAAAAACCACAGAGAAGCCAAACACTTTCAAAGAAACAATAGTAAATTAGGTGTTAAAGATATAAAAGCCTGTTCCCTAACAATTTAATTAGGTAGCATGTCTGTTACAGACATTATGCTGCTAGTTTTGGAACCCATGGCAGGGCCTCACAGCTCTCAATTCACACTAGCCCCCAAGAGAGGAGTTTGTTATGAACCACTGATGTTTTTGCCCTACAGAAAAGTGTGATGGTAATCAAGTGAAAATGGCAGGTAGCACAAGAAATTACTATTTTTCTTTGCAACTTTCCTTGACATATATTTACAGTAATTAAAAGCCCACTTTGAGGAATAGTTCTGTTTTTAATTAGCACCTGCTTCAGTTTCATCTGAGCTCATTCTCTCAAAGAAGGATCAAAACAACAAAACTCTCCTTGAATGGATTTGAGTTTGACTGGCGTGAGATAAACCTGCCCCCAGCTTCGGTCCTGCCTGCAGGAACGGGGCTTAGCAGGCAGAGACAAACCCCTTTCACTGGGTTTGTAGCCTTGGCTGAGGTCTTTTTAACTCCTCCTGTAATCACACAGCATCTCCTGTACTTGGAAGTGAACCTTGTCTTGCCCATCAGAAATCTGGCTGGTGGGGTTCTGGCTCCACGAAAAAAAATGAGAATCCCGGTGGTTTTTGTGGAATCATAATTTTGCCTGAGCTGAGCCCACCATTAGTCACTTCTAAGATTAAACTTGTGAGGTGGAACTGGGGACAGGAATGGCAGGGGAGGGAAGGGGTTTGCTTGTTAAGAGGCTGCTGTTAAATTGAAAGGACAGTCCAAGTGCTTCACTCCTGCTCAAAAAGTCACTAACACCTTAGACAGTGCAATAAACCTTCTAGAAAGGCTGACTTTTGCATCTGAGGCTTTAAAGATGCAGTTTTTCCTCTTTATGGCAAAGATGGTTGCAGTTAATGACTGCTGTAGAAAGAGCAGGATCTTGTGGGAAGACTCTCCCTGACCTCTTCTCAAAGGCAGGACACTGAGCAGTAACTCCTGCTGTGCTCAGGGCAATTTTCAGGGATAAAGTTTCCATCAGAGTGTTGCTTGATGGCTTGTTCTTCCATCACCTCCCAGCAATGTTTATACCCAGGAATGGAGATGCCATCATGAACTGAGGGGTCATTTAGTTTTAGTGGAGTTTCTTTGCTAAAAAATGATAGCAGATCCCTGTTGGAATCAACCAAAACAAGTGGAGAGCTCCTCACAACACCACTCTGTTGGTTTGCAGGCTTTGCCTTAATGCTCATTCTGATTTGGCCTGAAGTTGTGTCAGGGGAGGGTCAGGTTGGATATTAGACAAAGGTTCTTCCCCCAGAGGGTGGTTGGCACTGCCCAGGCTCCCCAGGGCAGTGGGCACAGCCCCAAGGCTGCCAGAGCTCCAGGAGGGTTTGGATGATCCTCTGGGGCACAGGGGGTGACTGTTGGGGCTGGGCCTGTGCAGGGCCAGGGGTTGGACTGGATGATCCTTGGGGGTCCCTTCCAACTCATCAGATTCTGTGACTCTGATGGTGAAAGTGCCCCAGAGAGCCATGTCCTGCCCTACCATCAGCACACCACCTCCATGCTGCCCTGGCCTGCTCTGAGCCACTGCATCCCCTCAGTGCTGCTTCTCATCCAGCAGATCTCAAACCACTGACACATCTGCACCAGACCAGATGAGACCCAGCCCTTTGGAGAACTGGCTCTGCTGCCTGCAGAAATGGGGATCTTTGACTCCAGTTTGATGTTTGTCCATTTGAGCATGCAAAGATATGCAGGTCCACTCCTACATCGCCAGCTGGAGAAGAAGTTAGAGCTTTTTCTTTCAGAGCCTGCACAAGGATGTGCAGGAGCTGCTCTGTGTGCTCAGTGCCCTCCAGAGAGGGGTGACAGCACTTCTATGCAATTCTTTGAGGCTTCTAATTCTTACTTATCCCTTTGTGTGCACTTCCAGACCTGTATGGCTGTGCTCAGCTGGAAAAAGGAGTAGCACTTTAAAATATGCCCAGGTCTGCTTCAAGCACCTCTTTATTTTTCAGGACAGGGGGATGGGGCTTGGGGGTCCCCTTGAGGAAGCGCCGCTCCCCGAGGCCCAGGTGTGGTCCCTGTATTTTGAGGGCATGCACTCCCTCACTGGGTTACAAGTGGAGAATGAGCCTGGGCTAAAAGTGCCTCTACTCAAGAGAGGCACACACACTGCAGGACCTGGGGATGCTCCCATGGAGCTGTGCAGGCACAACTGGATGTCAGTGGTAGCAACCAGAGGGATTGGATGGCCCAGTTCCTCTGCCCCCATGTCAGCAGCTCAGCTGAGCTGCAAAGCTGCAGATAAAGAGCAAAGATTCAGTGACTTGTCTTACTCTGGTATCCGTGTCCAAAGTTTTCTCTCCAGGCCACCGAGATTCTACTTCTCCTCCCAAGTAGCTGGCAGCAGCTCCCCTCCCCGGGGAGCAGAGGCTCCTGCATTTCCATGCTGTTGTGTGTGTTGTTTGCAAAGGGCTTTGGAGTGAAATCTTTCTCACAAGGCCTTTTTTTTTTTATTAGCACTTCATTGTTTTTTCAGGGCTGGAAACATAAGCTCAGCCATCCCGATGCTATTTTGGACCTCACACCTCCACTTGACCTAAGAAAACTAAAGACAGCTGCAAAAATACAAACAAACAAATAACTTCGAACATTGGATATGCTTTAAACCACTAATGAGCTAAGCCTAACAACCCCCCTAGGAGGCATATGTTAATTTATATGTTTTCATTAAGTCTAGTCTTCAGCCTCCTGATTTGTCTGTGCAGTGCACAGCATGGCAGGGTCCTGGGTGAGCAGGGAGGATGGCACTGGGACCAAAGCTTTGGCAATCAGAGCATTTTTTGGTATTAAACATCTGCTTAAAAAGAACAGTGATTGTGTCAGGGTGGTGTGATGAGGCATTCTGGTCACTTCATGTGCACATACATCAAGTGAGGCTGCAAGGAGCTGGAGGAATGCAAGTAATGGTGAATCTCAGGGAGGAGGATGGCACAGATGTCCAGCTGTGCACCGAGCCTCCTCCAAGAAGCCCCCTGTGAGACTCAGGGCCAGGGGTTCATTTCTGCCAGAGCTGCAAACCCCTGCCCATCCCACTCCACCTTATTCCAGCTGACCTCAGATTTCCCACACTCGGGTGCAGAAACTGGGGGGAAATCAACCATTGGAGAGAGGGACACTAATGTTCCCCCTCCTTGCTTCCTTTTGGTGTTACTAGATGTCAGTGGTTCTGGCATAAACACCATGTTCCCCCTTCCCAGCTCTATTTTCCAGCTCATTCCCGTGAAGCAGCAGTTATTCGTGACTTCACTCCAGATCTATTGCTCTGGGATTTGGGAAGTGCTGCCACTCCCTCAGCCCACATGGCTGCTGTGGGGTGGGGAGAAGGAGAAATGGGGAACAAACAGAGCTGTCACCTTGCACGGAGTGAGAGAGGGAGCCTGCCTGTGCTGCCCAGCCCAGCTGCAGCCCCGAGGTGGGGAGTGAGGGCTGGGACTGAGGGCCAGGGTGTTCAGGGAGCTGGAGGAAACCATGTATAAATAGCAACATGAGATACTCACACAGCAGCTGCCAGAGTAAAGCACTGGACACATCCATGCCCTGCAGCTCCTCCTCTGTAATTCCTGGAGGCCAACTCTGTGTGTTGAGTGGTGCAGCTGCCGGGTCAGTGCCTGGTGAGTGATGGAGCATCTACCACACCTCCAGCTACCCTGCTGCAGGCCCTCGTGCTCACACCGGGCTCTGTGACTTGGGGAACTGTTCTGCCTTGCTTCTCTTACACAGGGCATGTTCCACTGGCATTTTTCTCCTCGGTGGTCTGACCTGTGGAGAAAACACTGATGACTGGGGGGGTGTTGAGGTGATCAGGGGGGTTTTG
The DNA here is from genome assembly GCA_013397135.1 of Pachyramphus minor. NCBI lineage: Eukaryota > Metazoa > Chordata > Aves > Passeriformes > Tyrannidae > Pachyramphus > Pachyramphus minor. The sequence goes on along the minus strand of VYXB01004614.1, from coordinate 203,570 downwards.
AGATACCAGAGGGGTGCTGGTAGCCATGAGTGCTCCTTGCCCAGCCCCACTGCAGGCAAGGGAACACCTCCAGAGATTGGTGCTGTTGTGCCAGGCAGCGGAACTGAGTCCACTGACTTCGAATTGTGTCTTTGGTTAGAGAACTGAGAAGGGTAAAAATAGGAGCTCACTCTTGAGGGAAACTGCTTCTGTGTGGGCCTGATTTCATTGCCCAGGCCAGTGCCCTGCAGCTGCAGCCTGGCTCTGTCACTGGGCTCTCCACCTGCACATGGTCACTGCACTGCAATTGCAGCACTTCTGAGGGACCTCTGGTCTTCAGGGCTCTGCTTGAGGGTAGCCAGCCTCCAATATTTGGGGCTCCACATCAGTCATATTTAAAATATATTATTTATTTGCACTGAAATTGCCCTGAGAGGCTTCCTAGCCCTTCTAGGAAGTTCCCACCCTGTTTTACTTATGACCTAACCTTGCAGTTTGTAACCCTTTGGCTGGGGGTGGGCATCCATGAGATGAAAAACTCATTGCCCCTGCTTTTTTGGAGGAGTGTGGTCGTTTCACAACTGGACTCAGCTCCAGTTGGATGACAAGGAGAAAAGGCTATAGAGCCCTCAGGAAGTGGAGAGAAGAGCAGGTCATAGATTGGACATATTCCTCTTGGAAGTGATCTAAAGGCTGTAGTCTGCTTAGGTACAGCAGAACTGGTGGGTGTAGGAGCAAAGGCTGAGGGAATTGGAACAGTTTGGCCAAGATCAACCTGGAAATAGCTGATCTCTTAAATTGTCTTCCAGGCAAGGTTCTTCAGCTCCTAGAACTGCAGCAGCACCTTTGGTTTGCCCTGTAGAGGTGGAGTCATTTTACAGGTGATCTTAGAAACAGGATCAAAGTTTTTTCTAAGGCAAACATTCCCCTGGGCACTACTGGGTTTCTGGGATGGCTCCTCTAGAGAAGTGTGGAACTTCTGTTCCTGTTTAGATCACATCTCATCCTGCCAGCTCTTGCTTTTTCTGTCTTTCTGCAGACAACTTTCACTCCATGTTGCAACAGCCTACACAGTCACCCACCCTCTCCTTCCCTGCACTGGCAGGTGATCACCAAAAACACAGGAAGAAGCCCCATTATCTGAAACCAGCAAACTTGAGCAGATGGCGGATGAATTCCAGGAGTCATGAAGGCATCTTCAGAAAGAATGGAGCACCTCTGTCCAAGTAGTGCCCCTCTGGAAGAGGAGAGGCTGCTTGAGTCTCACCTGGATCTGACATTCCCCACTGGGTGGTCACGTGTTTCACAAGCACTCGTGGTGTGACTTACACCAGGAAGGGTTTCCTCTGCTTTTTGGTGGGATCTGGTGTGGGTTCTAGCTCCTCAACCAAAGCCTGTGGGGAGGCTGCCTGTTCACTCTCCAATGGTGTTCTTACTTCAGTGGCCTGAGTTCCTTCACATTCCTCTGCCATCTCTCTCATTTTTGGCCAAACTACATTGAGATTTTCTTTTTTTCCTCCCATTTTAGGAATAAAATAATTCAGATGACTTGTTCCACTACAATTCCTCTTCCAGAAGAACAGTAATAGAGATTTCAAGCTGCGTCTGATTTGATTTAGGGTCTTGTTTCTGTTGCTGAGGTACATTTTCCTCTCAAGGAGGGCAGGCTCCATCAGAGCCATGATGATTCACTCTTTCACAAAGGGCTGGTTTGCCAGTTGTGTTGTCTGACTGTTCCTGGATTTGTGAATCAGATCTACCTTGGACCTTCCCACAGACCCAAGGGCTTCAACTGGGTGAGGGCTGAGTGTTAACAGGTCAGAATGTGGAACTTCCATTCCAGGAGAAGCTCTGAGACTCCCCAGCTCTTTTGGTTGTGAATTAAGATAAAAAGGTGAAATTTGGAACTTTCCTATGAAATATAAAATTAGAAATGATTCAGAAAAGAAAGCCTTGTTTAAATGACTTGTTTCTGTTTTCCTATTATACAAAACCAGGAACACTAAGACATTATGCAGTGCAAAATCTAAAATGTCTGTGAGGTTTGAGTCAATATTCAACTATTTGCAGCAGTGGAATCAAACAGACCATGAGGAAACGAAGCACGTCAATGCCATTGAGAAGAACCATTGCAGTGGTGATGAAACACCATGTTTTGACAATCTCCTGTTGTAGAATTTCATTGACATTGACAAACTGCCGAGAAATATTTTGATTTTTTGAATAGACTTTACTGGATGAGAAATTGCTGTGTTGAACAATTTTCAGCTGGCTCTACTGCACACTGAGTCAACAGCTGACGAGCAGACCATCGTCACTGCTGGGAGGGCCTGGATACAGCGAGGCAGACACACACAAGGGTCAAACCCTCAGCATTCAGCAGTCACTCATCAAATACCTTTGGACTTGAGCAGGAAGCTGGATTAAAGAAGAATGACAGTGTTTGGCACTTGGTGTGTGTCCAGATGGCCCAGTGTTAGGTGCTGGTTTCTAGGAGCAGATACTGCCCAAGTTGTTATCAGGGCCTCTCAGCACCACTGCAGAGACTGACAAGTCCGAATGCCTTTGTCAGGAGCCAAAGTCAGGTCCTAAATCAGCCTCCAAATTTCAAACAGATGTAAGATGTGAACGTAGGAGGAGGATAGCAAGAGGAGCTGTTCATTGGAACAGACACACTGGAATGTGCACTCATGTCTTCTGCTGGAGGGGCCTCTGCCAAAGGAGAACATCAGTTCTGAGGAACTGCTGGTTCAAACTGACACCTGATCTCCTCTGAAGGGATTTCATGCACATCCATGGCACAGGAATCTTCACTATCTGGTAAGTCTGGAAGCCCACTTTGTTCTATTATCAGTTTCAGAGCAAGAGAAAACGAGCACCAAGTCCACAACCGCCTCACTTCCAGTAATTACTTTTAAACTAGTTAAAATATATACTTGAAGTGCTAAAAAATAATACTAGTTTAACACTTAAGAAGAACTGTCAGTCAGAAAAACATATGCCCTGTTGTTGGGTACATAACAATGTGCTGCTTTGTCTCTGGATGCAAAACTCAGCCAGGCTCAACCCGACCTGAGGAGCTGCAGCTGCCACCTGTACCCCATGGACACGGTACCATCTGGCCAAGGCTGCACTGGAAAAATGTAGGAAGACAACAGAATCATTCCTGACTCTGCTTTCCTGAACTGTCATGCATCTGGACTGTTATGTGACAGGAGGATTTTTCTGAAGAGTTTCACAGCTGGAAGGTGTGTGTGATAGATTTATGGTACCAGATAAGACCTTTTTTGGATGCCTGAAGAAGGCAGAATACAACTCTGAAATGATACAAGATGGGTGGTTTTGTGAAATCTTAACTCACCATATGCTGTGACCCCCAAGGGTGTGTGTTTGTTCTGAAGCTTTGCTCTTCCTCAGGATGGTCTGGGGGGCTCAGTACATTGAGATGGGGACATGGAAGCTGTTACATGCCAGTTACATGTCTTTGGCATCAACAGTGAACAAAGGCTTTCTAGCAAACGTGGTCGATACTCTTTGCTCATAACTTGCATTTCAAGGTGGAAACCTTGAGAGTTTTGCTCTGGTTTGCAGTAAAGTCCTATTATTTTGCTTCTGTTGATCCTTGGGAAGTTCTTGATAAACAGGTGCTTTATCATAGACATACAGAATCATTAAGAGTAGAAAGGGCCTACAAGATTATTGAGTCTGACCTGTGCCCCATCCCCACCTTGTTCCCCAGCCCAGAGCACTCAGTGCCACATCCAGGCCTTCCTTGGGCACCTCCAGGGATGGGGACTCCAAACCTCCCTGGGCAGCCCTTGCCAATATTTAGCAACCCTTTAAGTGAAGAAATTCTTCCTCGTGTCCAACCTGCCCCTCCCCTGGCACAGCTGGAGCCCGTTCCCTCTCCTCCTGTCCCTTGTTCCCTGGGAGCAGAGCCCGACCCCCCCCAGCTCCCCCCTCCTGTCAGGGAGTTGCAGAGCCAGAAGGTCCCCCCTGAGCCTCCTTTTCTCCAGGCTGAGCCCCCCCAGCTCCCTCAGCTGCTCCTCACATGACTGAGTCTCCAGCTCCTTCCCAGCTCTGTTCTCTTCTCTGGACACACTCAGTCCCTCAGTGTCTGTCTTGGAGTGAGGGGCCCAGAACTGGACACAGGACTTGAAGTGTGTCTCCACCAGTGCCTGGCACAGAGGGACAATCACTGCTCTGGTCCTGCTGCCACACTATTCTTGATACAGAATTTAGGTAATTATCAGTTATCATCTGGTTTGATAGTGCCTGATTTTTTTTTTACTATTATTTTTATGTTGATGTGCTGGAAATGTTGGGAACAGCTTCTTCTGATTGCCTTTGATATGGATTGAAGGTCAGGGTTTGGCAGGCAAACACCAGGTCAGGAGGTCCCACCATCAGTTCAGTCTGGCTGGATGTCCCAGGGTTGGTTACAGCAACCCTTCCCCTCTCTCTGAGGGGACCCTCACTTTTCCACAGCTCCAGGTATAACAAAAGCACCACTGTCTTCAAGAAATGGGTGGGTAATTTGTAATGAATAATTGATGTGAGTATTGCTGCCTTTATTCCAGTATGAGAGCTGTGTGTATGAAGAGGTTGGATTTTTCCCAGAGAAACTTGTTATTTGGAAGCCTTTTTTTTTCTAATAATCCCTGAAAAGACAGAAAATCTTGGTCTGTAGCTTATCAGTAAGTTTGTGAGTGTCTGATAGTCCAAATCCAGACTGCCTTGCGTTCTCACATGGGCCTGATCAAAGTCTGTCTAGAACCAGAGGGATCCTTCCTGTGGCATTGCCAGGCCCTCCTCATCGGAAGGGTGCAGGAAACACTCAGAATAGGTTTCTCCCATGTTTGCACCTGGCTGTAGATATCCATCATTCTTGCTGAGACTCTTCAATATTGGCTTAACATTTTCAGTTCAGGGAATAAATCTATCCAGTAACTCCTCTGGCAAGAAACCTGAGTGATCTTTGGGCAGCATCCTTGTAGGCTCAGAATTTAGCAAGAGATTTTTCAACAGGTTTTGTGAAAACAACTTCTTGGGCAGAGGAGGGAAGGCAGCCTGGTATTTAAAGGACTAGAATTTTGTGGGATGCATTTTTTGAAAGTGCCTTTCCAGTTTCCAAGCCCAATTCCCATTTTCTTCTCATTCTCTTGTATCAGTTCTGTCCATTCCAGCTCTTGTTGCTGCCTTTATTCTTGACTCCAAACCCTTGGCAGTACCAGGCTGCCCATCTCTCTGCCAGAGCAACCACAAGTCTGGGTGGGCCAGAGGTCCTCCCTGGTACAGTGAGGTGCTGGGACTTGCTGGGAATGGGGCTCCTGGGACATCCAGTCCTGTGTGTGCTATCATTAGTTTCAAGGCCTAGAAATCCATTTATGAACTCCCAGCTGGAGCTTTCTTGTATCTTTAGGGACCTTTGAAAGTCTGGTTCTGCAACATGAATTCCTTCAGCTGTTCCCAGGAGGACTGAGGGACTTGGAAAATCTCCCTCATCCCCATATTTTTGTCTGGTGGGGCTTCAGCTGATGGAGCATGTCAGGCCCATAACACAACTACAGTAACATTTGGTATCTTCTTAGAGTTTCGAAATGCTGAACAAGAGTGAGAGTGCTCAAAGCTGCTTCTTGAAACTGTGTAAGCACTGGAAAAACACACTGCTCTCTGAGGGAGGAAAGGGGATCCCTTGCAAGCCAAGAAGGTTCAGTGGCTGGTTCGATGCCTTGCACAAGTCCCTTCTGGTTCCCAATCTTTCCATCACCTCTGAGGTTTGGTTGTGAGTTGGGTCCCCACCACAACTGTGGTTCCTGATTCTTGCAGGAGTGTCCTGGTTTGCTCTCGTGATGCAAACTCTGCCATTGCTGCTGCACCTTTCTCCAGCAAAGCCTGTCCCTTGTTCCCCAGAGAGCTGCACCCTTTCCCTCTCCCCAGAGTGGTTCCACAGGCCAGAAGCACAGGAGCCAGGATTCAGGGTTTGCCTAACAGCAGACTGAATTTGCTCTGCTTTCCACAACACCTCTTGGAATCCAAACCCCAAACCATCCATGCTGTATGCCTGTCAAACTCTTCCAGAGCCCAGCTTTTGTCTCCTTCCAGGCTTGTCTGCAAGTAAAAGAGAGAGAAAGGATGAAGAGGGGGCAGAAGGGATGATATCTTTTAAAACAGAAAGAGGTGATTTTTTTTGGTTGAGTTAATGCATAAATATCCAAGGAGAGACTAAAAAATAGGAAAGGAAAAGAGCCCAGCCTACATAGCTGTGCAGATAGCCATGGGTTAGCCAGCACGGAGCAAGAGCACTAAGCCATGACAGGAGGCTGGCGTAGGATCATCTCAGATTATTAGTGCCTCTTGTTTTATAAGCGAAGTTCTGGGGGAGGAAATATGTAGTGAAGTGAAACTGGTGATTGTACAGGCATGCCAGCGATTAAGGTTGCAGTGGGTGGGCAGTCTGTGGGGGCTGGTGTGTTAACTCCAGCCAAGGAGAGGCACATGCTTTCCAATCTATGCTATCTCAGTTTCAGTGCTGCAGACAACCCATCAGGGTGTCATTAACAAGCAGTTACTCCGCTCTCGTTGCTGCGTGCTAAGGAAATATGTCAAAGGCATTTCTGGTGAGCGAGGGCTCGGTGCGATCAGATTGCTCCAGCCTTCTCACAGCATTCCATTCAGATTATAATACACAATAGTTCAGACCCTGCTGTGTCCCATTACTCAATTATGAAATTGCTTTAGATGTTGGAGCTTACTGATTGGCTCTGAGTGATTTCATACCCATCATATTTCTGTGTGTTTGTGCTCTTGGGCTGATTGCTCCGTCTGGTTGGTTCAAGCCCTTTTACTCTTCTGTTCCATGCACTAGGATATATTTCATACCTGTCTGTATCATTAACAAAACCCCTCAATATGTTTTGCATCTTCAGATCAGTCTGTGAAAGTGCAGATTACCTTTGAGGTCCATTGTTGTGGGTATGGAGCCTTCCTGTTATTGGCCAAGAGCTCAGAGAGGTGCAGAACTCTTTTGCCTTCCCTGCCTGGCAGATGTGAGGGAGCAAAATGGGGAGAGTATGCTGGGATGCCATTTGTCAAACTGGATTTATTTGTGCAGCTTCCACCACTCAGACTGAATCCTAAAGCATTTGTCCTCTAAGCATCACAGCCATTTAGTCCACTACACATCACAACCAGTCTCTGTAAAATTTAACTTTGTTCATGAATTACATGCAAGAGGCAAGGAAAAAGTGCTATTGTTAGTTGGTGCAGATATGACCTACTTTCATGTGTCAGCTCTTTACACAGCTGTTTGCCTTTGTGGGGTAAACATTTCTCAGTGGTGGAAACCTTGATGGAGAGAAGCACTACTGCTTTATGGTAAAGCAGGGATTTTACACCTCTTGGAAATAAAACCCATGAAACCTGAATGGATGTGGTTTGATTCTCCTGAATGACCCAGTTTATCCCGTTCTCCATAAAAGGAGAGTGAACAAGAATGAAGTCAGAAGGACTCAGCTTGTGCATCTTTAAAACAATCAGTCCTGTTTGAATCCACCCACTGAAGCAAGGTCCTGGTCTAAATTAAAATAACGTTATGTACTCTAGAGAGCCAAAACAAACTTGGGCTTTGAACTTTTCTAAAATTACTGCAAATATCACTTTGAGCACCTATTGTTAATAGCAGCATTGATTTTCAGTAATGTTTTCTACCACCCAAAGCAAAAGAGCTGATAAACTGATAGTACCATGCATTGCTGAAGCCTATTAGAATCAAATTGTTGACATCTTCTAGGGAGGTGCTGAGATTACAAAAAAATTGTGTGTAAAAATGTCTGTGGTATGCAATTAATATTCTCCCTTCTCTGTCAATAAAAAAGTGTGATTCAGAGTCAGAGTGAACTGCTCAGGGGGATGGATGTGTTTAGAAGCCCGTGGATGAGGCTGAGGAACTGGATGACATTGACCTCATGCCCAAGCCCTTCAATCTGCTGTTCAAAGGGGAGACAGCTCTTAATAAAAAGTCTGAATTCTGGTGGTCCCTGAAGAGCTTCTCTGGGGTCAAATCCTGAAATCCTCCCTGGGTTCAGACCTTCGGATTTATGCACGAATAAAAATTAATTCAGGACACTGGATCCATCTGGCTTGCTTTTAAGGAATGATTTCTTTCCCAGAATCAGCATTTAGCATTTTTTTGTTCCTTTCGTTCAGATTAGACCACCAGCAGGTTTGTTTCACCCTCTAGGTGTTATTAGGGAATTACTGGAAAGCAGCATGACTTTCTGTACCTTTGATGCTGTTAAAATGATAGTCCCTTCTGCCTACACAGGGATGTAGCTAGAAGGTCTTTGAAAGGTTTCAGTGTACGTTTCCAAGATGAGTTAAGGCTTTGGCAGTGGCAACAGGATTCTCTCACCTGCCAGCAGATAAAGATCATCATGAATGTTCACCATTCTGGGTTATGCTGTTCAGTCAATTGAATACTCCAAAAAAATCCAGCATTGTGCCATCTAAATTTTTCCCTTTCAGACTTTCCACTGGATGTGATTGTTCTGACAATCTGCCACTCCACTAGCACAGAGTTGCTTATCTTGCAAAGTTATTTTATGTATTAACTCATTGTGTTTACTTATTTAAATATTCTCTGCAGATGAGACATATGGCAATTGCTGGCCAGCTTAGTCTCAGCTGCTTCACAGATCCAGCTGCTAATATCATTTCATAACTTGGCTTGTGCAGTTCAGATCTGTACCAAAAGACTCTGTTTTGAATTACCATTATATTTGATATTAATACTAAGCATACTCACAGCTGTCCTACATTGCTGTTTCCACCCTCCCTGGAATTCGGCTCTCAGACAGAGGACATAACACTCTTGTATGTCTGCCTCTCAAGCTTTTAGATCTGTCCTGGACTCACAGAGTATTGTCTAAGATGTGCTAATTACCACTGCAGCATTCTCAGCTTACGAGCTTGGTGGCTTTTTCAAGGTCAGACCTAACTCAGACCTCACCTGGAAAGTTTTCCAGCCTGGCAATAGTGACCTTCAGCTGGGCAACCCAGGGTAAAGTTATATGCAGACCATCCAAGCTCTCTGAGGATGTTTGGGATGGGATTTCAGAAGTATTTAGTCACCTAAAGATGAGGAATGGTATCTAGCAGGATTTTCCAGACCACACTGGGCCCCAATCCTCAGTAGTATTATGTGTCTTTGCCTCAGGAAGGCAATGGGAGCTGAGCACTGAAGCACACTGGGAGTGGAGGTTCCCATGCCCTTGGACACATCTGCATCTGTGGGAGCATCAGCACCTTTGAGCCTGGTGCTGCTGAGCCCCAGCCAGAGGCTGAGCCTGTGGCTTCCCCAGCTCCGGGGAATGGTCCCACATCCAGACCTCTGTCTTGCAGATGTGCTGAGATGAAACATCCCAGCTTGTCTGCACTCAGCTGCTGTCTGGGGAGCCCACCCTTGGCTCAGGTGTGGAGGGTGCCCAGGACAGGCACGTCCAGCTTGCTCTACCAGCTGAGACTGCACAACCATCCCTCATCCATGGAAGTGACACTTTGGTCAGCTGTGTGACCCAAAGAGTTTGTTTTTCTCACGTAGAGTTATTAGGGAGAGGGAAAACAGGTGGATTCTTTGGGCTCTCTCGATCCTGGATGAGTGACACTCAGAGTTACCTTTTTGTCCACAGCTGCTGCTGAGCCCAGAGCACTGTTTCTTTAGTACAAGAGCAGAATGTGGCCTTCTGCTAATGAACAGGTCAACTCTTTCTAGAGAGACAGGATCTTGTATCTGTACTCACTAAAGCTAGATATTTCTGTTGGTGACAAGCTAACTTGTCATCTCTTACAGATGAAAATAGAGAAAAGATGTGCATCCCAATATAAATCCTACCCTCAGCAAGCCTTCTGGGAACAAAAGGCTAGAAAGCATCTTGGGCAACTTTCAGGTTTGCAGCACACTGGCAGCCTTGGTACGAGCAGTTGGAGATCCACAGTGCTGCAGCAGCAGCAAATGTGGCCCCAGGAGTGAAAGGCCCTGGCCAGGCATGGGTTTGAGGTGCACCTCACCTGGGTGTTCTCCAAGGTACACCGAGATACACACTGTGAAGCTGAGAGCCAGCTCCTCGCCCTCCATCTTCTTCTTTCTCCTCAGAGAGGACTCAAGTTTATTTAATCTCAGATTTCTTGCTGAAAAACGCTCAGTGAGCATGAAATGCCTTTGAACTCTGGGTGTATTGCTACTGCCTGTAACAAGGCTGGGGAGCAGAGACAGCCGCTTCCGTAGCTGTTACAGACACATCTGCACCACGTGAGGCAGGAGCCATCCCAGTGCCTCCACAGCCTCCCACACTTTGGGAGCACATGGGGAAACGTGGAGGGCACAGATTGTGACCCTCATGCCCTGCTCACCAGCCTGCACACAAAATGCAATGGGGGCAAAGGGGTGAGCTTAATATGAAAGTATTTCCAACCCAGACAACAAACAGCTGCGAGGGACTTGGAATACATTAGAAAGCGGATAGCCAGGAAACGAGTTCCATGAAGTGAAGAGAGGATTTAGTTGCTGAGTGCTGCAAAGATGCATACATTTTCCTAAAAAAACATTCGTGGTGCCAACATGAAGATTCAGTGCATTGTCAAAACAAGCCAAGACTCTTATTAAAACCAATTGCTTTGGTTTGTTAGGCTACTTTACTGTGGTGCCTCTAAGCCAGCATATGTATTTGGGTTTAGGAGAGCTGTTTCAGCCAAACCTTAGGTGGCTAGAAATGACTGTGAGCTGAGCAGATGCAGGGTATCATTTGCCCACTGCTGTCCCTGGGAGGCTGTGCTGGGGTACGTGGTTCATGGTGTGTTGGATGTTGGCTGTCTCTGAGAGCAGATAGGCTCGTGAGCAGGCTGTGCACCACAACCACTCGAGAGCACAGGCAGTGCTGCGGGAATTGTAGGTGCTCCCCATTTCCAGACACAGCAAGGCAACAGAAGAAAATGAGACAAAAACACAGGCTGTTTATTGTAATGTTCATTGACTGAATAACAAGGACCATTTTGAAGAGAGAAGCAATACCTTTTATTAGGCTAACTGTGACAATACCAGGAAAGCAGAGGAAGCCCTTGTACTCTTGAAAGCTTGTCTGTTTTTCCAGCTATATTGTTCTAACAAAAGCCACTCATGGCTCCAGCAATACTACTGCCAGCATAAGAAATAAGTGGTGTGTGCTTCTGATGTGCAGTTCTACTCTTCACCGTATCAGTGTTGTTCCACCCTGGCTGATGAAGACAGGTGGGGTAAATGAAACTGAACCAGGCCTGTCTCAGATGGATGTGCTGATACAAATATTCATTTACTACCTAAGCAAACAAAGAATCCCTTGAAAAATCTATTGAATCTATTTGAAGCTTGAATTATTAAGTTTTACTTTTTTCGGAATATGGCATTGGAAGATTGGCTCTGTTTTAACAGTGCAAGACAGACAAAGGTTAGGACTTTCAGTGGGAGGTGTAGAGATGGTAATTCCAATGGTAAAATGCATCAAAAATCAGGAAGCTGAGAAATAGGAGTTCTTTCCCTGTTTCTTTATTGGGCTTTTTAGTTCCTCCCAGCTCACATCTCTCTGGAGTCAGTGTGAATGTGCTCCCTCAGACACTGCTGTTTCTGTGCCACAGCTGCTGTTGCTCTCACCATGGCAGACACCGAAGGAAACTTGAAAGCCTGTGTTTGGGAAAGAGACTGGTGAAAGCAGAAGGTTGTTTGATTTTTCAAAACTGGCAAGATGAGAATCAGAAACAGCAGTTAAAAAAACATTCAGCCTCTGTGAACCTCCATCTCCACAGCTCCTGTGTGGGAGTTTGGTTCCTGACTCTCTGGTTCACATGCTTTGTGACCCTGATGCATCTCTTTGTGCTGAGTACCTATTTCCTAAAAGGATTTCACAAGACAGTGATGTAACGAGTGGCCTGGAGGTGCAATCATCTGTGCTGGGTAGTGGGTCTGGCTGCTTGGTGCTGCCCCATGGTCAGCAGTTTGGGAGAGCTTCATTTCCAGGTGTCTGAAGTGGGTCTGAGAATCTCCAGGGGAAGATGTGTTTTACAGTATGGAAGCATTTGTAGGCTGCAAAATAGTGACTCTGTGCTCGGTGTCCTTGATGTGTCCACATGTGCTGTGAGACATGAAGACCTGACACCAGCCCTGTGGGTGTTCTTCCCTCTCCAGTGAGCAGTGGAGGTCAGTACCTGCTGCTCCCATGGGATGCTGAGGGGCATTCAGCTTTTTAAAAGCAAGTACCTACAGGAAGTCCTAGATTCCCATGATCTGACCGAAACCTCAGACTCAGCCTGCCTTCTGTGAGCAGTATTCTCTCATCTAAGGCCCAAGGCAAGCTCCCAGCCTAACTATCAGACTCTTGGCAGTGATTTCCACACCGGTTTGTTGTATTTGGACTTGAGATTCCCCCTTGACCCCAAAAGTCACACTAAAATGCTAAAAGTATTTTCTTTACTTGCTAAAGAAAACACAGAGGGCTTTATTTAGTTATTCAGAACTCCTCAGCCATTCTTCAGTCACTTCATGATTTCCAGAGATGGTATCTGTGCTGTTGTCTCCCGGCTCGGGGTCGCTTGGAGCAGCTCAGAGGGGAAGGAAAACTGTTACATTTCATTGTCCTCAAAAGAGGGGAGAAAAATCCGACTCATGCTCCCAACCCAAACAACTCCGCTGCCTCACGCATTCTTGACAGCCAGGAAGGCTCCCTTGAAACTGTCTGTAGCCTTTAACTCCCTTCTAACAAGTTGGCCATTTCCATAGAGAAGATTTTTTCTCCACTGATTTATGAGCTTTAATTTATATGCAAGCCTGGAATACTTGCTTTGGGAAGAGTTCTACCCCAAGCCAAGTGAGTGCTGAGGTGCACAGCTCTGTGCGTGGTATGTTCGGTATTTTCATGGCACAGTCTGTAGCAGCCCCAAATACCCAGTTTTGGAGCAAACCTGGTTGGAGGCAGTGCTGAGCACTCTCCTTGCAAGCCTGGCTGGGCTGAAGAGTTGCATTACTGAATGGGGTGGATTTAAGAGTTTTGAGAAGCCTCTACCTGACACAGGCAGGCGCAGCCTGTAAGTGCAGCTGCGCTGCTGTAGCCTGGGCTCCAGTGCAGCCCATACGTGATGTGAGACATAGTTTAATGATGTTTCAATGGGTGGTAATGGGATTTTCCAGTCTCAAGTTGACTTGCTGGAGCCTGGGTGTAGGTAGGACTGTGCTGACTCTGCTACTCCCTTTGGAAGCGATGGAGAGCATTTGGCCTTTCTTTGCCTCAGGTCAGGAGCTCCTGACTGACTTGTGGTGACTGGTGATCTGCACCCTGAGGTGTGGTAGCATCCCATATTGCTTTGTGTTTGCACCTGCTGGGAGGATCCAAATTGCTGCTACTGCATCTCAGCTGAAGGTTGGTACCTTCTACCTGCAGGGTGGTGAATTTTGTCTGTTCATTACACGTAATGTAGGAACAACACATTTTTCATCCGTTGTTTTGCGATCACCACTTGTTACTCTGTGCTTTATGTGCACGTGTAGGAATTGGCTTCTATACTCTTATACTCTGAGGAGCCATGTTAAAATCTCTGCAGTCTGGTGGAGCAAGGAATCACATGTTTCAGTCAGCCCTTCCTGCCCTCTCTACTATAAGTTGTTCTAGTATAGAATCATTAGAATCATAAAATGGTTTGCGTAGGAAGGGAACTTAGGGCTCATCCAGTTCCACCCCCTGCCATGGGCAGGGACACCTTCCACTAGCCCAGGTTGCTCCAAGCCCTGTCCAACCTGGGCTGGAACACTTCCAGGGATGGGGCAGCCTCAGCTTCTCTGGGCAACCTGTGCCAGGGCCTCACCAGGAAAAGTGCCCTAGGGAAAATGTCCCATGGACAGCCCTGTCACTTCCAGAAGAGGAGAGGTGTTTCATGCCATGTCAGGAGGAGCAGGCTCAGCCAGGAGCCAGGAGTGGCTGAGACCTCCCTGGGCAGTTCTCATTGTAGGGAAAGGACCAGCAGATTTCATTGTGCCAAGCAGAAACTGGGAGGCACCAGAGTCTCCTGGGAGTGCCTTCCATCAGCCAGGTGAGCAGGGTAACCATGGTTGCTCAGCCACATACAACAGCTCTACAAACCCTTGTAGCCATCCCCCAGAGGAGTCATGGTGACCCAGGGCTGACCTGCAAGGAGTTCCTGGTTTGCCTGGCAGTGGCCAGAAGTGTGAACCCAGGCAGCAAGTCCCCAGGCACCCCTTGGGGCAGAGGCATGTGAAGTTACTGTGGTTTGATGGCTCGTGACAGGTCAGCTCAGGCCTTGGGGAAGTGTGGTGGTTTGGCCTTGGCTGGGTGCCAGAAGCCCAACAAAGCTGCTCTATCACTGCCCTCCTCAACTGGACAGGGAAGAGAAAATGCACCAAAAGGTTCATGAGTTGAGATATAAGGGCAGGGAGAGGTCACTCACCAGTTACCATCATGGGCAAAACAGACTGAACTTGGGGGAAATCAATTGAATTTATTACCAATCAAAATCAGAGTAGGATAACAAAAAGTAAAAAAAACCCTTAAAAATCTTTTCCACACCCCTCCCTCATTCCCAGGCTTAATTTTTGACCCTCACACAGGTTCAGTCCTCCAGGAACAGGTTGCTCCAACATGGGTCCTTCCGCAGGGTCACAAGTCCTACCAGGAAACCCACTCCTCTCTCCATAGGTCCACAGGTCCCTGCTCCATCATGGGCTTCCCACAGGATCACAACCTTTTTCTGAGCGTCCCCCTGCTCTGGTGTGGGCTCCTCCATGGGCTGCAGGTGGATCTGTTCTCCCCTGTGGACCTCTGTGGCCTGCAGGACCACAACTGCTTCTGCATGGGCTTCACCATGGGCTGCAGGGGAACCTCAGCTCTGGTGCCTGAGCACCTCCTCTCCCTCCCCCTGCCCTGCCCTGGGTGTCTCCAGGGCTGTTCCTCTCACATATTCTCACTCCTCTCTTCACAGGCCACAATTACTTCCATGTAATAACATTTTTTATTTCTTACATATGTTATCAGAGAGGTGTTACCACCATCTCTGCTGGGTTTGGCCTTGGCCAGCAACGGGTCCGTCCTGGGGCTGACTGGCATTGGCTCTGCAGGACATGGGGAAAGCTTCCAGCAGCTTCTAGGAGCTTCCCTGCAGCCCCAACCCTACCAAAACCTTTCCATGCAAACACAGGAAGGTAATTAGACCTGAGGAGTTTGGGTTTGCCTTTAAGCGCACACGAGTTCCTTGGAGAACTTGTCGTCTGCAGTAACAGACCATGGCCCCCAAGGGCTTGGTCCAACAGCACAGTCAGCAGCCCTGCAGAACATCACTGAACTGCCTGGGTAAGTCCCTCTACACTTACCCACATGCTGACAGGGAAACACATCTTTAAATGTTTCTGTAAACACTGTGGCCTTAGGCCAGGATACTCAAGGAGATTTGGCTCCAGGATTCCCATTGATTGTGCTTCATATCTTCAGAGGCTTGAAACTTGACTGTGGTGTAATGAGGCAAATGAAGGCCCATAGGTTGGATTCACTGACTTAGCTCTGGATGGTGATGCTTGCACGTCCTGGAGCTAATGAGAGCTGTTGGCCTGGGGGGTCACAGAGCTGTGAGCTTGCAGCAGCAATGTGTTTATGCTGTTGTGGTTGTCAGATCTTGACTGCTATCATTCATTTACACCAACTCTCTCACAAGCTTCAAAATGCTCATCTAGCACCTTGAGGTCAGGGTTTGTACCAGCTGTTCTGCACCTCCAGTTTTGTACAGGAGGAAGGAGACAGTGCTCTAAGGTATGCTCTGCTTGAGGTAAAACCAGGAGAGGTTGGGATGGATGGGGAGAATGGTTCACAGATGAAATGGTGAGGAGTCCATGCAGCAGTGTTTGGTTCTTTGCAGTGGGTTTGGGCTGCTCAATGCCCGACAACTGGACAATTCCTGAGTCAACCCTGTCCTGAGATGGTGGAATGAATAATTTATCAATAACTGGATCTGAAGTTTGGAAGGATCCTGCTACACTTGAGGGCCTCCTTTCATCTGTTAGATAGCTTCTCTGACTATTAGCTCACGTGAGCCCACTGGGTCACCACTGCCTGTGGAGGGACTCTCTGAAGTACACTTAGAAGGCCTCCTACGGAAAGTGGTGTGAGGTTTATGGAACAGCCCATGGTGGGAATATGTTCAACTTCTGAGGATGCATGTAGGTCTGAATGGAATAGTGTGATGGACATCCCGGGAGGCTGGGAGTGTGAATTTGGATCCAGGCACCAAGGATTACTCACACCCTTACGATAAGATGGCTTGGGGGAGAGGCATCAGATTATTTATCTGTTTGGCTGTAGACAAGGCAATAAAAGGTGATCTTTTAGAAAGTTCAGAGCAAGGAGGCCTGAGTCAGAGAGAGCCTCAGCCTCCTTCACTGTTATCTGTGTTGCACCTAACAGGATAATTCATTGCTCTCTCTGGCTTGTATAAAATTGCACTCTTGGATGTGACCTCCCTCACGAGACCCACTCCACCCACCAGTACCTCCCTGACCTCATCTCCCCTCTCCCTTCTCCACCCAGCATCTCCCCTGCAATGCCCCTCCTCTCCCCATCCCTGCTGGCAGCCCCTCACGGTGGGGAGCCTGGTCCTTGCTCTTGCCAGGTTTGTCTCTTGTGTGGTTTGTTATCTCCACCCAGGAGTCCCCTCCCCTCACCAGCTCTCACCTTACACCTGCCTTCCAGATTTCCTCATCCTCCCTCTAAAAATAGACGCTGTGGTTTGGGAGTTTCCAAACAAACAAACAAACAAAAGCCAGCGGAAAGTTGTGGTTTCTGCTGATTTTCTTTCACTTACCTGGAGTGAGAAACCACCTCTCGCACAAAGTCATCGCTGAGCATAACCCAGAGCCAAGGCAGTGAAGCAGCCAGCAGGCTGTGTGCATTGGCACAGCCATGGCTGTGTGTCAGCTGAAATGGTCCTTGCACAGTCTGTGTAAAGCCTCTGTTTCTCCCCCATCAGAGTCACAGTGGGACACGAACTCTGTGTTACTGTGAGAGAACACAAATCCTGGACGTGATCATCACAGGAGCTTCTTCAACCCATGAGGAATGTTATTCTCCACCAACTAAATCAGCATGGCATGAATCAAGCATTCTGGGTTGCATTGGCTGTTGGGAAGTCGATAAAACATTCATTGAAATGCCCAGGAACTAAAGCTGTCTTTAGGTGTGACACCTCCAGTGTTTGATCCAACAGCTGCCTGGGGAAAAGGTCTGAAAAACAACAGCAGCAAAAAAATCTAAACATATCAGAATGTATATAAATATACATACATTATACCTGAGGAATATAACTTGTCTGATATTAAAATCCCGTAGTCTGGGTTCTGGCAGGATCTATTCTGGAAGCTTTCTGTCTCTGCCTCTGGGTGAGGTGGGCGAATGTGGGTGCCTTAAGGACGTGGCATGACAAGGTGCCACCCTGCTGCATGTCTGGAAGCAAGCAGTGATGGCCTCACTGAACAGACCAAATCCCACTCACCTTATCAACACCCGGAGCGAAGGAAAATCTGGCTGAATATATTGATTTGGAGTTACTGTCTGATCATGATTTGCTATCTGGCTGCCCCAGTTATTAGGTTGCTTCTGCCATCTTTTGTTGTTCTTTACAAGTTCCACAGCACTTTAATTTCCTCCTCACTTTTAGCCTTTTGCTTCAAGTCAGTGTCTGGCAGGGGTGGATTCAGGTACTTAACTGTTCTGTGTTGGTGCTCCCTTGGTTGGGTTATCAAACCCTACGGGCACTGCAGCCATTCCCTGCTCTGCTCAGGTGCTTTTCTCAAGCAATCTGGAGCCCAGAGTGTGCTAGAAAATTTGATGAGTATGAGTATGCTAAGTGTTTGTGCACAGCACTTATTACCCTGGTGCAATGCTCAGGGCTGGCACACTCAGACTGGTGCTCCTGTGCTTTTTCCAATGTTGGTTGATCCCTTGCCCAACCTGCCCAAACTTTTTGTATCAATAAACCCAAAGACCATCCCAGAGCCATTTGTAGTGTGAGTTTTCTGCATGAATTACAAAGATTTCAAACATAAACCAGGCTGCAGATCATTGGAGAGAACATGTGCTCCGGGCTGCCTCCCTTGTGGGTTTTTCTCTGCTCTTCGTGTTGATGTTCACTTACAGGAAAAAGTGTTTGAAATGGAAGGACATATTTGCTTTTTGGGCAAGGGGAAAGGGTAAGCAATCCCTTGTCCTAAAGCATTAGCAGTTGTGTTCCCATCACAGTGGGCTGAGGAATAAGCCCCCAAACTTTTCAGACAGAAGTAGTATCTTACACAGCTGTCCTCTAGACCCAAAGGCTTGGCAGGTTGTTTTCAGCTACATCGGTTTATCTGATAGAATATACCACCGTTATCTCTCCTAAATTTTCTTTCTAGAAAGGTACACTACACAATATCTATAATTTCTACAGATTAGGAGATTAATGGAGCAATCTCTGACCTTTGATTTTTGGGAAACCAGCGAGATATTGCAATGCCCTTCGTTACATTCTTGGTGTTTCAGGGGTGGAGGCTGCTGTACACCCTGTTCATCATCCTCCATATCCGTGTTCCTTCTTTGCAGCTCCTAAAGTCACAGAGCTGCATGTCCTGGATTTCTTTGCATTTTGCAGCAGGAAGAAAAAAACCCAAAGACTAAATTTAAAAAAACTGCATCCATCCCTTCCTTCATCTTGGTGTCAGGGCTCTGATTTCCCACTCTGCCATAGGAGCTGAGTTGTGTCAGTGACTGAAGCAGCTCTGTGAGCTGATAGTTAATGATCAGTTATTTACGGGGCACTTCACAGAGAAATGATAAAAGAAAGGAATTAGAGAAAGACAGAAATGATGAAGAGCCACGTCAGGATTTTTTTTTTCTTGAGATCTAGCACAAGTTTGGTCTAGCTAGAATATCAGGTTTCTTAAAGAATCACTTTCACTAAGATAGGAAAAATATATGCCAGGCTTGTCCCTGCCTTAAATTTTGCCCCTTGATTCCAAAGTGCAGGAATAATCTGAGATAAGTTTGCCAGTGTTCAATATCTTATCAAGCTCTGAACTACACTGGCTTTACATCCTAACTGGGCTAGAAATTGGTTAATTTTCCACCAAATTGGAACATACTGGAGCATCCAGATCATAGTCATATCGTGCTGGAATGTCCTGAATGATTCATGGCTTTGAGGAGCTCGTTGGAATACACAGTTAAAGCACATCAGTTTTATTTTCTGCAATACATTATTATAGTGTTTTTAGCCATTGGAGATGATGCTTTGTTTCAGGACAGGAGGCAGCAATGGTGTAATGGTCATAACTGTGTAAGTACAGCACAAAGAAAACATAAAACATAAACTTTTCCTGTTTCAGGGAGTGGAAACATAAAATGAAACTGCAAGGCAAACTGGGAAAGAAAAGGGTTAACTGTTTAAAGGGTTGAGTCAAACAAAATATATCTGTGAAAGAGTCTCCCCAAGGAAGTGGCTGAGACCACATCTCTTGGATCATTTAAAATTGGACTGTACAAAGCAATAGAGAAAATTCTGCAGGGAACAATTCTTCACTGGCAGGTGGGATGGACTCAATGACCTAATAGGTCTTTTCCATCTCTAAGTCTACAAGATGAGCCTATAACTAGTGCAATATGGTTTTGCCCAGAGCTCCCATGTGTTGGCTATGAACAGAGGCAAGCTGCACCCAACTGTGTCCTGTTTCACTTAACTATTTATGCAGTTCTTTTGCCCCACTTTTGTTCCTTTTTTAGCAGAATTCCTCCCCAAACAGATGATTCTTTTATACTCACTTCATCTTTTGGTATGTAAAGCATGTTAAATCACATGTTGTATCATATATTGTCCTTAAAATAGAGTAAAAGGGCAGGAAAAGAACCCCTTTCTCTTCCATTTCTGCAAGTGACCCGACTCTCATTGTGGGAAGGATTGGACCACCCAGATACCTGACCCAATTGACCATCAGGCAGTTCCCAGCATCTCATCAACCTCATGGTAGAGAAATGCCCTTTTTTCTACACATCTAATATCCTAACTGGAGGAGTCCTGCAGGAGTCCCACATAACCTGCCATGTGGCACAGGGTCACCCTGCCTGGATACTGACACTCTGGGGGCTCAGAGCTCAAAGTGTATTTTCTTTTGCTCTCAAGGGATTGAGTCTGGATGGATAAACTCAAAGTCTATGTTGTCTGTTCCCTGCATAAATCCCTCAAATTCATGAAGAGAAAGGCAAATTTTGGACTTGTCAGCTTACCTGCAGGCAGGGGATTCAGTCCTGGTTCGACTGAGGGGGAGCTTTAGGGTCTCTCTGCCCCTCCAAGATCTTCTGTGGAGAAGCCTGTGGCCATGGCCAGCCCTGTCTGGCAGAGAGCTGCTCTGATTCCCACAGGAAAACAAGTGCTCCAGCCTTTGTATTTGGCTCCAGGGTTTTTTTCCCTCTCCACCTCAAAGTGTGTTGGCAGCGTGCAGGCAGTGAGTTTGGATGGGTTGTGAGGTGATGGAATGGACACACGTGACTAAAGGGTCGCTGCTGCAGATCCTGTGGCTGAATTTGGCTTTCTGCTGCTCCACTTGCCAGCCCTGTCTGGGAGTGGTTTGGGCTCTCATGTCCTTCCCTCATGTTCCATCAGAGGCACTGAGAAACTGCCATCAAGCAGAGAAATTGTGTTAAGGAGAATGGGGTGTCTTCAGGTACTCACTGGAAGGGGAGGCAGGCATGGAGCTTATCAAACTGCAGTGACTCCTTTCTCCTGCAGATCTCAGTTCCTTGAAGACTCATCCCATCCCAAGAAGATAAAGCAAGCTTCTCCTGATGTGCCAGGTGGCTTCCTTTGGGAAGATGGGAGAAGATGTGCCCTTTCTCTGAAGGTCTGACATATCCAAATGCCTTACAGTGCCTCCTGTTCCTGCCTTAGGAAAGTACCTTCACCTCATAAACCTGAACTGAAGAAGCTGATGGTTAGCTTGGTTTTTAAGGATAACCAGGACCTAAGGTCCTTCTCATTTCAGTGAGTTGGAGAATGGTGAGGGCCCACCTGAACCCCTGTGCATACTGTTGGTTAAGGTTTCTCTGAGAGTTTAGAGCCAGCTGAAATGAAATACTTAAGTCTTTTATATATAGCATAAATGTAAATGGTATCATAGCTGCCTAAACATGTTTAAAAGGTTAGTTCTAACTGCTGGGTGAGAGATCTCCAGAGACTTACAGGTCAGTCAGGGAATCCATTTTACCCTGGATGCCAGGATTGGGTTAGGACCAACCAAGCTGCCTGGGCAGGCTGTGGCACAGCTTGCCCCAAGGAAGGGGAGCTGAAATGCAGACCTGGAGATGCTGCTCCAGTACAAGCCTGGAGTCCTCCTTCCTCCTCCTTGCCCTGAGGCAATAGAAGCTGGGTTAAATCAACAGCAGTGTGTGATGAGCTTAGACACAGCAGGAAATGGGAGCAGGAGATAAACTGAAACCTCCTCAAATTCCCTGCTCCTCCTCACCCACCTGACTTGAAAAGTAGCTCAGACAAAATGCGCAGTTGCTTCTTGTCTAGACCTAAGGTCAGGGTAGCTGGTGTGGGGCAGGGAGCCGTGTGTGGGGCAGTGTGGTGAGCACGGAATCCATGTACCCTCCCGACCTGCCCAGCTCAGAGAGGCCTTGGGAGCACAGCCATGGGGAGGAATTCATCCTAGCAGGATATGCCATGCACACTCACCCCTTCCCAGACACCAAGGATTCCCTTGGTCCCACACAGGGACCAGGCAGAGCTCGTTGCCAAGGAGGAGATGCTTTCCAAGGACATCGTGGTCACTGAAGAGTCTGTGGTGAGCAACACCAGATACTCCCAGGCTGCCTATGCTGCCTTCAACACTCACACTATTTATTTCTCCTGGTTGCTCAGACATGGAGCTATTTTCATTTATATCATCCCAAAGCTAGTAAAGATCCCTGCTCCTTGCTGGGGCAGTCTTGCTGCTTGGCCTTTCGCTCGTGTGCTGCGTGTTCCCATGTCTGCTCTGGGAGGGTGTGTAAAGCTCATCTTTCACTGCTGAGCAAGCAGCTCTTTCTAGAACTGCTGCCTGCACCAACATCTCATCCTACAGTAGCTTCTCTGCCACAACAGGAGCTCCTGTGAGTGTTTCCACAGAGGTGGGAGGATCCAGGTAGCGAGCGATGAATCAGGCTCATTTTTTGATGCTCCCCACACAGGGACACCTCTCTCTAATTCCTGTGATTCATGATCCTGGGTGTGATTTAGCAGAAGGTGCTCTGTGGCTCCTCAGGGAAGGAGAAATTACCCCTGGATGCACTAACCCTTCCAGGATTGGGCTGGACACCGAGCACCAGTAATGATGGCAATGATTGTTGGCCCTTTGCAATTGCCATGAATATAGAAGTGAGCTCACACAAAGAGGTTTAGCCCAGTGGGCCAAAGAAGGGTTTGGGCTGTTTGGAGTCAGAGATACAAACTGATCTGGCATCACAAATTGACTTTTTGGATATTTCAAGTTTATATTTTAGGACAGTGCCACAACCCACATAACCTGAGTTCCTGAGGCTGTGGGGACCCCTTCTCCACCAGGGATATGCCCTTACCATGAGTTTTTTAAGAGTTGTTGTCTTCTGTGCCCATACCTAGGAGAAAATAAGTATCCTTTACTCTTTTAGGCTCTAGTAAGTACATACAAAATGGAAACCTGGTAAGGATAAAGGTGTTGGTGTCACCTAATTGACCAAACCAATCTTTGGGTTCTACCTGTGTGTGTGTTGGGGAGAGGGATGCAGAGGATGTCTCCATCCACTTCATCTGAAGCCCAGTGCTGGGGCAGAAATGACTCAACTGTCCCTATACTGATGGGTATTTAATTCATTACTACTGCACTGCTCTCAGGCCTTGAGCAGCAAAACTTCTACTCTCTCCCTGTTGTTGCTACTCTTTTATAGGTTTTATGGGAGGGAAAACTTCCCTCCCAACTAGAGGCAGAGCTGAGGGAGGGATTGCAGTGACTGGAGTACACAGAGCACCAGGAACAGGCCAGTGGTTGGAAAGGGCTCGACAACAGGATGAGGAAATTCTGATTTGTACCAAAATCTCCATGTCATGTCTCCCAACTCCAGTTCATGCCATGATTGCAAAAAACCCACAGTTGTGTGAAGTGCCTCCAAGGTGAGTCATTCATGGCACAGCTCTGTCGTGCATGGAGCACGCGAGTCACAGGGCTCTCCTAGGAAAGAAAATTTCCCTTCACATCTTTTTAGACCTTTTAAATATTTGTTGTGATTGCTGTACTAATTAAATTCAGCTGTTGCAGGTAATATAACTCCTGACAGCTTTTTTTTTTTTTTTTAAGTTATTTTCTCCCTTTTAAAGGGCAAGTGAGCAGCACTTAAAGGTATATGGTCTGTCCACGGGGATGGCTGCTGGCAGAA
The DNA here is from genome assembly GCA_013397135.1 of Pachyramphus minor. Classification (NCBI taxonomy): domain Eukaryota; kingdom Metazoa; phylum Chordata; class Aves; order Passeriformes; family Tyrannidae; genus Pachyramphus; species Pachyramphus minor. Next base: position 180,093 of record VYXB01004614.1, on the reverse strand, counting down.
AAGCAGAGCTTTGACTGAACTCTGAAATCATGGTTTTAAACTGTGCCAGTTTGCCTTCACCCTGAACGGGGAGGGACGTAGGACTCTGACAGGAGGGCACAGACCAGCACCTGCCTGCATTTTCCCTTTGAGTCTGGTACACTGGAAGACAGTGCATAAGATGGGAAGGGAGGGTGTCCATGGTCTGACCTTTTCCCTGGCTTGCTTTGGGTCTTTCTGGACCTCAGCACCATCACTTCAGCACTTGCTGAAGCAGGCTGTACAAAACAGAGCTCCCCTGCCACCTTCCTTCAGAAGGGTTATCCAACATCTAAACCTTCAGCAACATGGTTCAGATTTGCTGGCAAATTGTACAGATGAAAAGTCAGTGTCTCACAAGAAAACTGCATTTTTGTGGTCTTGTTCTGATGCTGTGCTGCGCTGTGTGGGGGGTTCAGGGCTTCCTGGTGCTCACCTTTCAGGTTGTCAAGGAGAATTTCTGCTTGTCAAAAATGATTCGAAGCGCCCTCCCTGTGTGTCCTCCAATGTTTTGAATTTTAAAGAGTAGCCCCGGGGCAGTATATTTAAAACATGATCTCAGGGAAACTGGTTCATTGCATTTGTAAGCCTAAAGAGCAAGAATGACAACGATAAATAGACATTAGGGTTTGTGGAGTCACACTGAGGTCAGGCTCTCCCCCCTCCCATCCCCTCCCTGCCCCATCCCCCATGATTTGGGTGAGTATTGCATTTCCTAATTCAAACCCAAGCCTGTTTCTTTGTGCTTTACAAGGGCTTATCCCACCAGCTCTTCCACCACAGGCACAGTGGCTGCTCCTGTTGCAGAAGGCTCGTCCCAGGGTGTTGAAGCCCTGGTGCCCTGAGCTGGGCACGGGGCTGTATTTACCCATCTGTACAGATCTCCTTGATCTTCAGAAGGCTGGAGCACCTGCAAGCCCCATCGCTGCCCGTGGGACCTGTGAGCACTTCCCAGCCTTTGAAAAAATCAACCCACTGCGTTGGAGACTAGAGATTGGGATGATAGTGGGTGATTGAGTTATTGCAACTTAATGAGGTGCTGCTCATCTGCCAAGCCACAGCAACCCTGTGTGTGTGCATGCACGCACGCTCCCATTCATCTCAGCCTGGGATTTGAACTGAAATAGTTCCTGTGGATTTGCACTGGTTTGGCAGCAATCCTGAGGCCAGTTACCAGACACTGCTGATATGTCTCAACCAGTGGAGTTTAGAGCACTTGAGTCTGAACATCCCCAATTGAAACACAGCGGGGTATTTTGTGCTCCCAAGAGCAGAACTCAGATGTGGGGATGGAGAGTGGGTGCAACTCGTATCTCTGTTAAGTGACCTGGTTTCTGGTTTATTCTGAGTTTTGGAGTAAAGCAGTGAGCTCGGAGAGAGGTAGAGTTCCTCTGGAAATGCAAGTGGAGCTGCATTGGCATTTAGCAAAGTGCCAAACTGCCCCAGCAAATCCCACTGGGTATTTGAATGCCCATGGACTGCAACCTTGAAGCTTCCTTCAGGTGCTCCCAATGCTTAGGTTTGTCCTCAGAGTATTAATACACCAATGAGGAGTGGGAAGACTTCTGTGAGAGTTGATCCTGGCTCCTTATTCCAATTTACCTTCAAAATGGTTCTTAGTTTTTGGTTAGAGTCCATCCACTATTGAAATGTTAAGAAAAAAAAACCATTCTGGACTTGCTTTCAGATCCCTGCAGTGCTCTGGTCTTCAGAAGTGGTCTGTGATTTAACCATCGCCCAAAGAGTCAGAGATAGAAGAACCTGTCTGGGTAATAAGCCATCAGTTTGTCCCATACTTCAAAGAAGCTTTCTGTGCTCTGAAGAGTCCAAATAACTTTTTTTTCCCCATTTTTTTTTAACTTTGGGCACCTTTGTAAATGACTTTTCTGGCTGGGATGGAGCCCCAGAATGCCAGAACACCAGGGGAAGAGGCTGCTCTGTGATACTGCCAACCTGAGGAGGAGGAGGAAATGCTGGAAATCCCCTAAGCACGCCTGTTTTCTTGAGATTCCCAACTCAATTTTGCAAACTCAGAAGATTTTATGCAATTTGGTTTAGTCAGTTCAGAGGTTTAAGGCACTTGGCTACACATCTGGATTGCATCTCGGGGGTGGGTTATCCAAAAAAGAACTCAGGCAGAGCAGTTGGAAATTCAGCCATTGATAGAAAAACCAAAGGAAAAGAAGACCATGGGAAGGGAGTTTCTTTGCTACTTGGTGTGCTGGACTCTGGATTTAAACCCATGATTTGTCTCTGTACTTGTTTGAGCCATCAGGAAGTGGAGGAAAGGTAGGGAGTGCTTGAGGCAGCTACATGTGCCACAAGCCACCATCATCTAATCTGATACACTGGTTTGTGCCAGTGAAGGGAACTTAAACACCCCTTCTGATGAACTGTCTGTGCCACCTGAGGGTCTTTAGAGCAAGAAGAACGAATTGATATAGAATTTCTAAATGTGTCTTGTCAGATGTGCGAACGGAACAAGCACAGCTTCCTGCCATGGTGATTTCTGCACAAGCGCCCAAGGGCTTTATTCAGGCTTCCCAGTCTGCAACTGTTGGCCTTAAAAAGCCCCTAAATTAAATGTTTCAAGTTGAAAAGTCCAAGTCGGTTCAAAATAGAAACAAGGAAAGTTAATTTTAAAAGCCCTTTAATTTTTAGCCCATAAAAGCCAAGAAAGTTTTGTATTGATGAGACAGTGCCTCAAGACAAATGAAACACAGCTCAGCGCCCTGCTGCGGGTGTTGACTATCCTCAGGTCTCCTTGTCTTCAAGAGCTGATAGAGATCAGCACCTCCCAGGTCTGAACCTTTAACCATTTGCCATGTTTTGCCTCACAGGCAGCTGCACTTCAGCGGTGGGTGAAACGATTCCTCTTTGTCTGAAAGGGCAAATTCTTCCCATTAGATGTTTGTGCTCACCTCCCATTAACTTTGGTATGAGCTGAGCTCATGCTTCCAAGAGCAAAATTTGGCTTATAATTTGTGCATGCTTTGGGACCCTTTGGGTCCCATATAAATGTAAGATCCTGTGATTCAGTGCTAAAGAGCAGAGAGAATGCAGACCCCCAGAAGACTCTGTAAGAGCAAAATCACATAGAACTTTTGTTTAACACAAAAAAAGGAAAAAAGGGGAAAGATTAAGATAAACAATTGAGGTTCATTCCCGAGATGATTTCATTGCAAACCAAGGACTAGAGTGCACAGCTCTCACGTGGTCACTTCTCTGACTCTGGATCATGCCGCAGTGCTGAAGGCGTTATTGAAAACGCCTTTCCTCCTGTATTTCCTGGGTTTTAATCAAACTCACTGCGCTGCCAGAGGTGTTTCATTTACCAGGAGAGGGGTCAGCGAGGCAGCCCTGAGCAGCAGGAAATAGCAAATGCAGAACAGTTCCTCCGCGTTCGGAAGCTCTGTGAGGGCAGCCAGTGCCTGGATGTTCATTATTATCTACCTTTGCTGCCCTCCCCACAAATCTGGGGCACCCTGCTGTCTCCCCTGGGGGGCAAGTGGTGTTTGGGGAGGAATCAGAGGTTGCTGGGCTTGGGAGTTTTGGGTATTGTCTTCTGATTTCACTGACCAGCTCTGTGCCAGTGAAAAGAGCTAACAATGCATATATTTTTATAATTTTATTTTCTATCTGCTGCCATTTTATAGTTTCTTGGCTTGTTACTACTGTCATAAAATTACTTTATTATATTTTCCCATCTGTTACATTTTCCCCTCTTTACAGGGGGACATTGCACGATGCACATGGGCTAATTTAGCTTTAAAATTATTGTATGACTGTTGTTTATGGAAAACGAATGCTGTATTTGTGGAACAACATGTGGCTTCTCTGTAGCACCGAGGAGAACGTATGAAGTCTGTGAACACAAATGTCAGCAGATGGACATGGCTGCCCCCTCCTCTCCTCCTCCAGCTCCTTTGCTTTTATTTGTGATCTCATCCACCCTAGTTAGAGCTGTAATTGCTCAGTGGCTTAGTCCTGCACTCTGCCCTCCCAGTGCCCAGTTGAGGGGTTGCCCTCTCCACTGGGGAAGTGCAGTGGTTTGCTGGCCATGGAGCCACTCAAGCTCTGGGTGCAAATCAGACTTAGAAGAACTGATTTCACTCACATGCACACACCAAAAAGGGTAGGTGAGTAACTAAGTGGATTCACTCTACCTACCTTGCCTTTCTCCTGTTGTCTTTGTTTCTTCTGTCTCTTCTGTTCAGTTTGGTCAAAGCCTCTTGGTCTGACTATTCTTTCTCATACCAAGTATCTATTGGGAAGGATGAGCCACCCCCAATCTTCTGCTCCCCCCAGGAAAACTGGGCTGTGACACCATGGTCTGGGTAGCAGAAAGGCCTGGGAATGCTCCAAGCACACACTGGGGCTTTAATAAGGCTTTCTGAAACTTCTCCTCTAAGTTTTTTTGCCTTTTAACTCCCACTTTTTATTGCTATTTGCACTGTCACTGGTGGCACCATCAGGCCATGTTTTTCCATGTATATGAGATGTATATTAAAGACTTGGTACTGTTAAATTTTATATATTATTAGATGAAATTGGGTGTTTAAACTGAGGGTTTGTTGATCCCAGGAGGTTTCTGAATACATGAAATCTTGTTTTAAGAAAAAAAAAATTTTGATATTTTGAAGTCCTATTTGTATAAAATCCATCCCTCCTTTCCCACTCCTTCCTACCCCCAGGTGTAATATGTTATGCTTTTTAAATATAATTTTATCTACAAGAGAGGAACCAGTAATTACTGTAAACAGTGGGCAAAGGGAGACCTTTCCCATCAAACCAATGACCAGTGGCTTCACTGGAAGGCAGGAGAGCATTTATGGAAGGTACCAAGTTTGCACTGAAAGGCTTCAAGCAGTGATGTGAGTGTCCTGTCTCCATCAGGACTTGTGAGTAACACAGAATACCTTTTGTGTGTGATTTGACCCATAGCTGTAAAATGTGTGGATGTAACAGTTACCTGTGTTAGTGAGCAGTTAGCTGTGTTTGGACTACTGGTGTCTAACTGGGAAATCCAGGTGCATTTTCAATCTTTACTGTTGCCCAAGTAACTAATGGCAAAAGTTTCAGAAAGGGAACTCCAGGTTTTGCATTTATTCTAAATGATCCCTCTGTGATCCCTCTCCATGGCTCCCTTTGGCAGTAGGCACTACTCTGGTGGATGTCCTGCAGCACAGGAAAGGGAACAAACAGAACTACACACAAAATCACTGCTCAGGCTGGATTTTAGCTTGATGAAGACCTCAGACTGAACTGGCAAGGGGGCTTGGTTTGAACCCTGCAGCCCCTACGCTCAATTCTTTATTAACTTTTTCAGTATGTTCTATTGCAGTCAGGCAACAATATGGGAGCTATCTTACAGCTAATTTAACACCTGTAAATTCCCATGGCTGGTAATGAAACATTGTATATTCTAGTGGGTGAAGCATTCTCTTCATATATCAAAGGTCATTAGTTCAGTGTTTGTTAACACCGTAGCTTTTATTAAATTTTTCCCAGCTTTTTTTTTGCATCAGTGTATTTACAGCCTGATTAATTCTTCTGCTTCCCAAAGCTAAATACAAAAAATGAGTATCATCTGACCCAGAACACTGGGGCTAAATTCTTTGTTGAAATCTTGCATTAGCCTGCTGGAAATGATACTTCCAAAGCTCCTCAGCTGTTTAGTGACAGATTGGGAGGCAGTGTGAGAACAGGGGAAGAGAGCAGGGGAGCATCGTTCTCGCTGGCCTGGCTCCCGTGGGAGAAGGGCAGGTAGGAGTTGTGCCCAGCTCAGCATTTATATCAACTCCAGACCAGAGAACCTAGTGGGTTTCTGTATCTGAACTAGTAGTCTGCACTTAGCTGACACAACTCCTTTTGTGTCCCAGCAGGTGCCACCTCAGCAGCAAGGAGCAATGGCTTTATGTAACTTTGTGCTTCCTCACATTTAAATTAATTCTCTTTGCAGCATATTTAACAAATAGACACCTCTTTACTATCATGGATATATTTCTTATTTCCTGGCTTTCCCATTTTTGCTTGTTTTTTGTTATGGTAGTTTACAGTTTTGGACTATTCGGAGGCAATTCTTGGGAGACAGAAGGTGGCAAAGAGGAGACACAACCCACCACAATCAACCCAAACCATCTGCCAGTAAGTGATGTCTCCCTGAATGTCCTTGGACACGCTGCCTGGTGCTGGATGGGTTATGACTGCCCTGATTTAGGGATGGTCATCATTCCCTTTGGTCAGGCTGGTTGGTCACAGTTGCACAAGTCACATCACTGTCTTACCCTGTGCTGCTGGTGAAAGCACTATTTCCCTCTGCTGAGCACGCTGTGTCATCGCTGCTGCACTGCCTGTGCTAAAAACAGCTGACACAGTGAGCTCTGAGCCCCACAGCTGGTTTTTCTGGATGTTTTGTATCTAAACTGACCCTTTCTCAACCCTGTCATGGGTTGGGTCCACCACAGTAGCCAACTTTTCAAAACACAACCAGCACAAAGCAACATTATAATGAAACCAAGCAGCTTCTGAAGATGAAATCACATGGACTCTGTATCCAAATGAGATGCTGCAGCTTCTGGGAAGTGCTGAGCATGCGCTTCTTCACCTGGAAAGGTCTTGGCATGTGTGCTGTTTATCAAAATAACAACTCATTGAAATGCAGCTGAAAGTATTGCCAGAAATGCTGAATGAACCACTGTTGTTTCCAGACTACCGTGGTCTCTACTGGCTTTTCCAGAGAAGGGAAATCAGTGGGCTCAGAGAATGAACCCTGAATACACATCTCACCCAGCTGTCTCTCCTTCACCTGCAGCCAGTGCTGTCCCACCTCACAGACCTTCCACAGAGCTCAGACCCTGCAAGAGGGGCACCTTCTCCTCCAGCCACCTTTACACTGCACACTCTGTCCAACAGTAGGTGCCACTTGTCAAGGGTCCCCTCCCAGGACATGCCACTTAATGCTTCTGGTTATCAACAGAGAAAAGAAATTCTGGATGCATTCCTGAGACTCCCTATTAATTTTATCTGAAATAAGCTGTGCATTTTATTAACATCATTATTCTTCAGCATTTTATAGGATATTGGGTTCTTTGTAAGACACATATGCTGTTTATATTCTTATCTGTGTCTGCCTCAGAGCTGGCTTTGTGATGCAATTCATTAATTCATGACTGAAATGTCTCTCTCATTCTACACCATTTAGATGCCAGATATTTTCTACAAAGCTTATTAAAGCATGTTTTGTACCTCAACATTCACTGTACTACCAAACAGTCACATCGATATATTCCACAGGAATATTCATCTTGCAGGGTAAGAAAAACACCCCCTGAGGCACACGTGTATTTTAGACAAAGGAAAAGATAATTGTTAGCAGGTCAGAGGTGCTCCAAATTATCAGCAGCTTCTGTCTGTATTCTGAATAATGTAAATATGATTTGAAACAGCATACATGCACAGATAATGTCAAACAACCTATGCTCAAACAATAAGCATCATTCTACAAACATGACTAATAAACCCACTCTCATGGTAAGTAGCAATAAAGTGTTTTTGGGTGAAGGGCTCAGCTTTTTGCTGGTGTGGTCTGCTGCACCCACTGGCTTTGGCACAGCTGCCCTGGGCCCCTCTGGGCTAATGCCACCCTTGCCAGGGTCAGATGTGTCAGTGCTTGCACTGGCAGCCTCAGCAACCTCGACTGCTGCAGCAGCAACAGCTGTGCAGGGTCTTGGCTACCAAGTGCACCCTTGGTGTGTGCTTGCTTCAGACATGGCCATCCCCACCTCCTCCTTCTCCTCCTCCTCCTCCTCCTCCTCCTCCTCTCTTCCTCTGATGTGTCACATTCAAATGCCTGACACCATGATCCAAACTCCCTGCAGCTGCAGGAGGGAAGTTTGAGTGTCTGAGCACCTCCTGCCCTGCCCAGTGAGCTCAGCAGGGCATGGGAAGGGAGGAAGCAAGAGATGTGTGTGTGTGCATGTGTGCATGTTATGGGCATGTGCCAAGGGAGGTTCAGGTGGGGCATCAGGAAGATTTCTTCATGGAAAGGGTGGTTGAGCATTGACAGGGGCTGCCCAGGGAAGTAGTGGAGTCTCCATCCCTGGAACTGTTCCAGAAATGACTGGACATGGCACTCAGTGCTCTGGGCTGGGGAACAAGGTGGGATTCAGTCAACGTTTGGACTTAATCATCTTGGAGATCTTTTCCAACCTAAATGATTGTATGTGTGCATGTGTGTGCACGTGTGTGTGTGTGTACACCTGGCCAAGGGGGCCCAGAAGACCTTCTGTGCTGGCAACAGTCAGCTGAAGACACTAGTGGACAACAGGCAGCTGAAGCACAAGTGGACATTATCCTTCTGAGCTGTGCACTGAGCAGCCCCAAAGGCCCAGACTCCCCGGCACTGGCAGCCCCCAGGCCTGGGTGTCAGGCAAAGCACACTGGAATGTGCTTGGGAGGAAAAGGTTGGACTCAAACCCTGACCAGCCACGAGCATATCTGTCAGGGTGCCATGCTCTGTTCCCTCAGCCATGTGAAAGGGTGCTGGGGGCAGCACTGGGAGCACCAAGTTGTTGGCTTGACCAGCAAGCAGCAGCTCACCTCCAGGGCAGCAGGATCATGCTCTTCCAACCATAGCCGCAGCAAATGGTGGTTTGAAGTTCCTTTTAATTGAGTTAACCTTGCTTTTGTTGCAGTTTCCCCATCTGTGTTATTAAAAGGCCTGAAATGATAGAGGCCAGTCCTGCCACTTCTCCATCAGCAGACCCAGTGCTGTGCCAGGGCTGGCCTGAGCATCCCGCTGGATTCAGGCAGTGCCTCCCCCTGTGAAGCTTTGATGTGCAGTTTTCAAAGCATTTAAACCAAGATAGAAAACTCATATTTGACAATGTTTCTGTCTGTTTGATTGAACTTCTCAAATCTCTCCATTTTTCTTCAGATGCAGAGAACCCGTGAGAGAAAAGCCAAGCTTTTTCCACAGCTTATGTTCCTGTAAAAACAGCTCCAAGTACACACATTCTGCTCCTCGCTCCAGTCGGGGCTCTGCATGCCAAGTCAAGTATTTATTTTCATTACTTTTGAGACCACCAAAATTAATGTATCTTTCAGACAGGAAGAATTTTATTTATTATGGTGGATTTGAATCCAAGAGATGAAAGAAGAGCAGCGTGCATCTCGAAAGCAACCGAGGCTGGAAGCGGGAGGAGACGGCCCGACCTGAGCTCCCCTCCTTCCCTGGCACCAGCCCCCATGTGTTTCCATATGGATGGACCACAGACCCATGAATCCCTCCAAAACAACACTGTAAATCCTGCCACAGTTACAGTAGCAAGGGCAAATGTCAATTTTTTAATGAATTCCCCATTTTCCAAAGTCGCTGGTGTGGTGGTTGATGGTGCAGGTTGGGTGGGACGGGAGGCTGCTGGAGGAAATCTGCTTGTCCCTGGGAAGCATCATCCAAAGAGAAAAGAGTTATTTTTTTCTCTTTTTCATGTGCTGATCCCTGAACTCTACATGAAATGAGGTGAAATGGCCAAGCCAAGCCACGTCTTCTCGGTGATGTCCTTTGATAAGCTTCACTCAAACTGCTAAATTGGGATTTCAGCATCGCTGTGATGGCCCAGCTGTTGGAAAGAATACAGATTCTGTTAAGGTGGTGAACCTGAACATGTGTTTCATGGGTTATTTTGAACCCAACCTGCTCCATCCCTCTGGGCTGTCCTGCAGTGTCTCTCTCTCCAGGCTGGCTACACACACCTGGGTGTTTTGTCTGTGTTAAGCTTTGATTACAAGAGGAATACACCACTTCCTACTTAGGATGGATTGATGTGCTTTTCAGAAACAAATGAACTATAAAAAACAGAGAAAATTTGGGCTTGCTCAAGCATTTCAACCGAGAGCTTGAAGGCAATTGGGGTTTTATATATTCTGAGGGAAATCTCCACTGAAAATAAGAAGCTCCCTGGTTTGTGCAAACAAGTCATATATTTTGAGGGTCCTGGGGTCCCCCCAGCTTTTGGGTCCCAGCTGGCTCTTCATCTCCACTCTCCTTTTATTTCAGCACTTTGGTGTGCTCCAACAATGGGATTTCCCAGTGTTCTTCTCCTGGGAGCTTCCCCTCCTCCTGCTGCTCACTGAATGAATCTCACCTGTATGATACAGGTGGTGTCTAATATTTTTTGCTGTTTGCAATAGTACTGTCCTTTGTGCTCTCCTCGTCAAACCCACCCCAACACTGTGGCTCTGGGAACTTCTTGGTGTGAAAGAGTGAGAAGCTGTGCCTTGGACCTGAGCACTGTGCTCTCCAGTTTGCTTTCATCAGGAAATCCATACCCTGAAGGATTTTTCCTTTATTACTTAATTGTTTTGCTGTAGATTCCACCATGAGCTTATTTGAAAGTGTAGAAATGAAGTCCTGGTTTGTTAAAGGAAAGAAGTGCTGCTGCTGTTCCTTTCCAACGTAACTGGAGTTCCACCAAGATGTTGCCAAAGTTGTCTTGCCCATTAGGAATAAAATGGATTACAGCTCTGTAACAAGTGTTTAGAAAACCTCACTTCACTTCTAGACCAGAGCCAGTCCAAAGATAGATTGGGCTGGTCACTAACACTGGTAATTTTTTGGTAAAAATATCCTACTGAGAAACCTCCTTAATGTCACTGCACTCAAGGGTCTCCTACAGAGGGAGGCAGCTGGGTTATGGCATGGAGATGAGAGGAAGCTGTAGTGGGACCAAAAGGAAGGTCAAATCCATGAGAAATTAGGCTGAGAAGTTCAACATTGCATACAATGACTTGCTGCTTCTTCCATGGAGCTCACTGAAGCTTCAGACATGCCCTAATGTGTTAACAAGGCACATGGCCCCAGATGTCCTGGTGGAAATAACCCCAGTTTGGAAGTCCTCGAGGTCCTGGACCATTAGACACGATCAGATCCCTTCCAGGCTGTATTTGATATAATTTCTTATTGCAAAACCTTAAGTGAAACCGTAATATTTAGTTGCTTTCATCATCTCTGATAACACCTCAAGCCTGGGTCCCAGTTCTTTAAGAGCACAAAGAAAAAAAGCAATGTATTGGACACCCAATAAAAGAGAATTTGTTATCCACAGTTAGTTTGAATTTAACTTAATTGTTTATTACTCTGAGGTCTCTGAAGGATAAAGAATATGGAATAAAATATTTTTATCACCTCAGCCTTTGTAAAAACATTCACAACCTGTTAAACACCGGGGTCACTAACTTTGAAATGATCTCACCATTTGATTTCATTATATTTTAATTGCAAATGATATATTGCCGGGTTCACGGAGGGTGAGAAGCTGGGACTAAGGGAACATTAAACCCCTGCTTTTTTTAAATTCTGCAGCCAGATGTACTGCAGGCAGGTGCAACACAAACTCCCAAACACCCTGACCAAGAGGGACCAATGTGAACGGGCTTTTCAGCCTCGTGCTTATTCAGTTCTGTCTGTGGAAAGGCTGCCAACGGGGGACGTGCTGCCAGAAGCGTGGTGGTTTTTTTAATGCAAAGTTGCAAAACCACAAAACTCATTTTTACTAGTGACCTTTTTACCACTAATTGTCGGGGTACTTAAAGAAAAAAAAAAAAAGAAAAAAAAAGAAATAAAGAAGCAAAAAAGAAGCAAAAAAGAAGCCCCTTTGGTCAGGGCTGAATTGACACCCCAGCAAAGCTGTCCCAGCAGCTGCTCCCACACCCAACTGCTGTTTTCCCAGTGTTTGCATCCAAACTAGACTGGGTCCTGCTTGGATGAGTCAGACAGTTTTTTGGGTTGTTGTTTTATTTTTTTCTTGAAAAGCAGCTTTTGATTGTGAAATAAATTACCAAAAAAATAGCTGGAGTGTTGGAAAGAGGGAGCAAAGAGTCAGGGTTGGGGGTACAGACAAGGAGGGCTCCAGGGCTGTGTTTGCACCAAATGCTATGTTGAGGTAATTGCTTTTTTCCCCTTGCTTTTGCTATTTTTTTTCTCTCAAAGAGCACACAGGCCTATTTTATTTTATTTTATTTCTAAAGGTTTTTTACACATGGACTAGTCAGTAGCTACAGCTGGACTCGCTGTCCCTATGAGAGTTCAACCAAGTTTTGATCTCCTTTGCCCAGCTTTTCGTACTGGTTCATTCCCTAATTTCATTAGACCTGGCGACATGTAAGAGGTGTATTTGTGAGCAGAGATTGACCTACTTTCTCTGCCTCCTCTGCTGAGCACTTTACAAAGGCACGAAGCCGACGCTCAGCTGGGGGCAGAGGGACTCTCAGTCAGGTGACCTCTCAAGCCCATCCAGTTCTGCACTTTCCATACACCTTCACAGAGAATCCCAACTGCAAAGGAAAAAAGCAGGCCAGTCTACTTTAACAAGTTCCAATAAATTATAACAACTTAATGTTCTTGGGCTGCTTTATTTCTAATTTTTGCCGTGTTGCAGTTTTATAGAATTATAAGGGTTGAAAGGGACCTTAAAGATCACCCCCTACCATGAGCAGGGACACGTTCCACCAGCCCAGGTTACTCCAAGCTCTGTCCAACCAGGCCTTGGACACTTCCAGGGATCCAGGGGCAGCCACAGCTTCTCTGGGCACCCTGTGCCAGGGCCTCCCCACCCTCACAGGGAAGGATTTTTCCTAATATCTGATCTAAACCTACCCTCTTTCAGCTTAAAGACATTCTCCCTTGCCCAATTTTCTCAGCCTGGCTTGGGTCTTTTCTCCTGCCACTGTCAAAGACCCCAGATTGTCACACTAGGTATTTGTTGGTAGGTAGGTATAGAAAATAGAGACATTTCCAGCTTAAATGATAAAGAACTAGAATTTGCAATAAAGCAGCTGATGAATAGGGGTTTGAGGATTGTGCTCGGTCATGTCCATGTGATGAAGGAAATCTCCCTTCTACCAAGGGATTTTGTTATTACTGGGTCTGTTTGTTATTTTTGTAGCCTTTGTCTCCCAATTTTTCCTGTGGTCCAGAAGTCCTGAGGTGATTTCCTCTCTCACTCCAGAGCCACATCTCCCCTGAGAGCAGCAAACACTTCAGGGCAGCTTGATTGTAAACATGGGGTGGAAGCATTTTCTTCTGTTTTTTCCTTCTATCAACACATGACAATTTTCTTTTTCTGTTTTGTTTCTCACTTCCCAGTATTTATCTTCCCCAGGAAATATTCTTGGCCTCTAACATGCCAGGGCTGTTTTATAGCAGTGTTTCATGCTCAGAACCAACCCTCTTGACTGGCCAGTGGCTGGGTCACACGACAGCACCCCGATGGCTGAGCCCAGCACGACGTGGTTTAACAGAGCACTAAACCACCTCAATGTGAGGTGCTGGAGGGGCAGGACTGGCACTGGAGGGGCAGGAGCAGCCATGCAAGCACACCCACCTCTTGGCTGATTTCATCTCCGTGCCCATCCCGCCGTGTTGCATCTTTGCACACTTGCTTTTGAAAGCTCTTTACTTCAGGGCACGTGATTTCAGCAGTAAACAGTTTATGGAGTTATTTACAGCTCAATTTACTGAGCATCCCACCGGAACACTGGTGGAATGCTGAGGTGTGTGTTGTCTGTTGAGTGTGGGCAGCAGGAGAGGAGTTTCCTTTGAGTTTTTGAATGCATTTCGAACCCCTGTCCTTCCTCCATTCCCCAAGCATCTAACCAGTACCAATGCAAGCCTTACACATGAGAAAACTGAAGCTAGAAAATGACAGGAACTGCTGAAATGCAACAAAAGAAATCACAGATTTCTATGGGGTAACTGATAATTTTCAGGATCCTTTTTTTTTTTAATAATTATCCCAAAGGATCTATACTTGAGCTCTGCCAGAAGCCTGGGTAAATTAGTAATTTGTTACTCCATGCCACCACTGTTGAGTTCAGAGGGAGATGATGACAGTGCAGGCTCCTCATCCCACACCAGCAGCTGTATTTTCTTGGATTGGATTTTGAGTTTCACTTTTATTACCTTTGATCCTGATATTTTTCAAGGAACCTGCCCAAAATCTTTGAAATTTTGGTCTCATTTGAAGGCAGAGAAAGTTTGCCCTCATTTCAGTAGTAGAGAGACAAGAGAGCCCAAGACAGTTTGGAAATATGGAGTTGAGGATGTCTCCTATGATCTCTGCCACAGAATGGGGCTGCTCAGAATTTCCTGGAGAACTCTGCTAATGTGAGGCTGAATTCATTAACATTCAGTCTATGGAGCTCTTTAACTGAAAGCATCCAGAACAGGGCAGAAGGCTCTGCCTTGACAAAGTACCAGTTGTGTCAGCAGTAAAACTGGAGATGGCTTTCCAGGGAGCATCTCTAAAAGTGAGTCCTCCAAAGCTGCAGCAGTACCATGGTCTCACTTGTGGTTTGGGACTCCTCTAGGAGCTGGTTCCTCCAAAGACACCACAGTGACTTTGTACCCCAGGAACAGGGGCTGTTACCCCATGAAGACACATGGCCCAGAGCTGCCCCTCCAAAGCATGACTGAGGTTTCTCAGACCTCAGACTTAGCTGAACAGATGTTCTCTAGATGGTGTGAAAGGCCCCCCAAATCCCATGGCAGAGAGATGGGGCTGGGCTGGGTGAATTTGCAAGGAAAGTCCTTCAGGCAGGATGAAAGCCCAGGGCTGGCTGCAGAGTGCTGGGGCAGCCCTGTGCCAGCTCCACGCTCCACACTCCAGGCACAGCTTGAAGCCCAGCAAGGGCAGGCACAGGGCACTGGCACAGCAGCTGAGGAGCAGCAACAGCCAAATGTATGAGGTCTTAGGCTCCCTGCAGCTGCAGCCACCCAGGCTCTGCTGGCTGTCCTTGCCCTGGGAGGGGACACGGTGACGTTCAGCGTTTGCTGCACGTTGTGAGATCCGCACAGGACACTCGTGGACTTTGGTTCCTTCTCAAACCCATCTCGCTGCTCAATTCAGAGAAGGCTATTGCTCTGCCCAGCTCTGCCTGGGTCGTGGCACAACATGCCAGTGACACCAGGAGTGTCTGGCACACACTGTACATGCACAGCCTGCCAGAGTCCACCCAGCTGCTCTGCGTGTGTCTGACTCCTGCCATGCTCTCGGGGACTAATGCCATCCTGGGCATTACAGAGCTGGGCACAGACACCAGCCCACCCCCAGCTGGGCTAGGACCAGGCATCTCTGACATTAATGGGGTTGCATCAGATTTTGCCAGCTGTGGATACCTCCCACAGCTGTTGTATGTGACCTCTCCTCCCTACACCATCTGAATTTGTGGGCTTTGAGCAAGCATGTACTCATATAAACAAAACCAGATACAGGAGGAGAGGAACCTGTTTGAGATTTGAGATGACAACTCTGCCCTCAGTTACACTTTCTTGAACAAGAGCAGATTTGGTTAGTAACAAGATACAGACCTAATTCTGAGTATTTTTACACCAGCAAAGCCCCTGACTCTGGGAGAAGGAGAAGTGCTTTACACTGGCACTGGTGCAACACCAACTCCTGCTGCTGTTTAGTGCCCTGGATATTTTCTCTGCAATATGGTTTCAAACACTTGTGAGATCTGAAAACAAAGAAATGAAATACCAACCTTGTGCAGACTTTAAAACAAAAAATAAAATGTCCAGGAAATCCCTGCAAGGTTTTGGACTGAACAGGAAGACACATTACAGAACTTTTTCAACCTTTTTTGTTTTTTTCTTTTTTTCAACTTCCAAGCAATAGAATGCCAAAATGCTAACAGGCAGGGCAAATTGAGCAAAAATAAAATATTCTGTGGACTGGGTTAGAAAGTAAGGCAGTGTTTATTTTTTTATGCTTTACACTTCGGCCAGCATTTATCCCGAATGAAGGCAGCAAATGTTATTAGATTTCATGGAATGTAAATAAACAGTTATTGGTAAATACATTTTGGTGGTCTGCTTGTTACACTGCATGTCAGGAAAACTATAGGCAACTGGCAGGAGTTCAGACATCTTCAAGGAACACAGAAAACAGACATATTTTACTAATTATAGCTAACAAAAACACTCTGAGATTACAGTTAAATTACATTAAAACATAACTTGTTGGCAAAGGCTGTGAGCATAATGCCTTGCCTGTATCTTTCTGTATAATGTTTCATCAGAACGGAGCAGGAACATCAGGAAAGCCTGGCACAGCCCATCAGGGCTGGGCCACCTGGGCACTTTGGGTCCTGCAACACTTTCTGTGGGTCCATTGGGGCTTCCAGGAGAGTGATGGCCTGGGTTTGTGTGAAGCAGGTTTGTGTGAAGCACAGGGGTGACCTGATGTCTTTGGTTTCATCTGCAGGAGGGGAGGGAAGGAAAAAGAGGCACTTGTTAAGCAGCCCTGGGGAGGGCTGGGGGGGCAGGAGCAGTGGGAGGTGAGGGCTGGGGGGCAGGAGCAGTGGGAAGTGAGGGCTGGGGGGGCAGGAGCAGTGGGAGGTGAGGGTTGGGGGGCAGGAGCAGTGGGATGTAGGGGCTGCATGGCTCTATCTCCCCACAGGAGCTTCTGTACCTGCACCACCTCACCTGGATGGATGGAGCTGCCCCCAGCCAAGTCCTCTCTGAGCTGTGAGCTGGTGCCATGGCACCACAGCAGTGCCCTTACAGCCTGTGCTTCTGTCTTCTGGGTCTTCTCTGTGACACATCTCTGGGACAAGGAGAGAAAGAAGTGCTGGCTCTAGTACAGAGCGTGCTTTGGCTGTGTCAGTGTGCAGGGACCTCCAGCAGCTGATTGCAAAGTTAAAATCAGAAACACACCTTGACCCAAGCCAGGAACTCCCACATTTCAATGAACTTATCTCCCTCCTTACAATGGAACTGTGCCAGCTATTGGCACACACTCCATGCCCAGGCATTGTTTGTGGCATGGCTGTGAAGGGCTCTGGGGACAGGCTGTGCACACCCTCACTGCTCCCCCAAAATCCTCTCCCAGACCTGACCCACAGCACTACTGCCCCATCAGCAATGCAAACCATTTCTGCAGGAGCAGACCACAGGCAGAAAGTGAGGTCTTTCTGCAGGAATTGTTATGTTTTAATGGCATCCACAGTATTCACAACGAACAAGCTGTTGGGAATGCTGTGCCTCCATGCACCCACAGCAACAACCCACTGTGTGGGGCATCCATGGAAATCAGCTGCAGGGATGCTTTCATTACACTGAATTAAATTATAAACTATTAGCTTTATTTTTGAAACACAGTTCACATGAATTAACTCAATTTAGAAAGATGCTCTGAAGTGTTGCATGTGAGCAGCATTCAGGACACAACATCTCAGGTGAAACATGTGCTGTTCTGCTGTGGTTGTACATCAGGAGATGACATTATTGTTGCTTTACAAAAAGTAACCAAACTGGAAAAATTTCCTTCCTTCTACTGATGGGATATTAATACTGAGTAGTCCCTGGCAGGGGGATGCAGTGGGGTGGGGGGCTTGGCTGTCCACGATGGTTACCCCTTTTAAACCCAGGTAAATCAAGGTGGTCATTAATCTGACCCCAGTTTAGACTATGAGAAAACCATGAATCATTTTGTCTGCCATGTAAATGAAAGGGGAATATCCAGGCTAATATCCCCAGAATATTAATAACACTCCTGCCACTGCACACCACTTCAGAAAAACACAGTTCCCGTGCCTTGAGTTATTCTTGCATCCCTGCCCGCGTGCAAAGAAATCCTGTAATGAAATCATGCTTCACGATTACCCCATGGTAATCTCTTCACTTGAACTGTCTTTATGTCACATTTATAGCCAGTTCTTTGCTGGGAAGATTTTTAAAGGGGATCTGAAGTTTAAAAGAAGACAGATGACAAGCTGTGATCGCGAGGAAGAGAGGCTCACCATATGGAAATGGAAAGCCCTGGCTCCCTCCTCCAGCCCTCCTCCCCCCTCCCCTGCCGAGTTTCTGTACTTCACATGATGCTATTGGGATTTGAAGATCAGAATACAAATTAAATTATTAAATGAGGAACAAAAAAAAAAAACAAACTTGGGCCTTTCCTCTCCATCCTTCCATGTGATCAGTAATTAAAAATCAAAGTGGGGAAAACAACCCTGCTGGAAGCTGGCATTTGGGATATAGCCCAGTTGCCTACAGAAGGATATAATGCTCAGGCGACATGTTTGTGCCTTTGCATGCTATGGGGGTTCAAGTATGAACTGGTTCTATAGCTGAGAAATTATTTTAATGGCAGACTTATCCATGGGGCATATTTATTGCTTTATTTATTATTTACTTACTGAGAAAAGCAGAAGCACCACTCCTCAATCCAGTATGTGTGTCTCCAGCACTGGACTCCTAGCCACCAAAAACTACACAGTGTCCCTAAAACCAGGACAGTTGAACCTCCATCAGATGCTTCTTAGCTATTAATCCCTACAACCTTAATGTGTGGCAGCAACCCCTTGAAACCCGGGCAGTCAAAGAGGAGCAAATGAATCCATCTCATCTGGAGAGAACTTGAGGTGTAGCACTTTGAGAGTTTATTTTGATGTGTCAAATTTTAAAGGAGTTGGTGATCTGGCCACGCTCCCTCTGTCGAGGGTGCCTGACTCAGAAAAGGGCTGGGACAGCACCCAGGGGGCACTCTCTGGTCTCAGCCCTCCCACCTGCACCCCCAGGGAGCTACCAGGGATTTTGCATTTTTGAAAAACCCACACACTGCAGGCCCTGAGTTTTGTAAAATTTGGCCCCATTTTCAGCGTTGGCTTCATGAGGCTTGGGCTCAGCTGCTGGCCTCGGTAGCCAGACTTACAAAATAAGCACTTAGTGCAGATCTGGGCTATGGACATCCCATTTAGGCACCCATGTTTGAACACTGGTTCCTTGTGGCCAAAATAAATAGCTGAATCAATGCTACATAGAGTTTAATCTAAACACGTAATGGAGTTGGATGCAGATATCCACTGTATTCCATCGGCAGGTCCTGGAGATGGCAAACTGAAGCCTGCTTTTATAGTGTGCCAGCTCAGGGACCTGTTCCCAATTTGCAGATTTGGCCTGTTGCATTCTAAAAGATGTTTAATATACTCGATGCCTGTTTGTTTTAATGTTTACCATTGAAGTTTTTCATTATTTGATGTTATATTTGGCCATAGCATTAAAATTCCATTGGACCGACTAAAATCTAGTGTCAAATCAAAGCCAAAGAAGCATCTTTGTGATCGACTTTCAGCTCCCATCCAACCACATTAAAAAAAAAATCTATTGTAGGTGGGGTTTTTTTGTAGCTTTTCTGCCTTTTGCCAGAGAAACAGCAAGCACTTTATTTATTAGCTGTTTTTTTTATTTGCACAGCTCTGGAAGAGCTGAGCCCAGTGCCATGGACTGGCAGGGAAGCACAAGCTGCTGTGCCAGGAGGGCACAGCTCCATCCCGTGCCATGGGAAGATGTCTATCACCCCCTTTGAGCCTTCTTCAGGCCTCATCATTTGGGATAACAGGATCACCTACAGCCCTTCATACCTAAAAACTGATTCACCTTGGGGACAGCTGGTGGACTGCAACAATTTTTCTACTTCTTGCGAATGGCTGGTTGTTGTTTGGAACATAGAATCATGAAATCACAGAATGGTTTGGGTTGGAAGGGACCTTTAAGCTCATCCCATTCCACCCCCCTGCCATGCACAGGGACACCTTCCACCAGCCCAGGTTGCTCCAAGCCCTGTCCAACCTGGCCTTGGACACTTCCAGGGATCCAGGGGCAGCCACAGCTTCTCTGGGCAACCTGTGCCAGGGCCTCCCCACCCTCACATGGTCAACCTTTGAAGCCCAAACAAAAACCCATTTCCCACTGTGCCAGACCCTGGAGCTGCAGGGAGAGCAGGCCTAAAGTGAGAAGCCTAAAGCCCTGACTCCCAAACTGCTTAAGCACATGTCTAAAATGAGTCACCTGTCCTGGGGCACACTTAAAATGAGACACCTGCATTAGCTCTGCACAGGGAGCCTGACCAAAGCTCTGCCTCTCCCTCCTGTCCACCCCTCCACTCACAGGCTGAGGGTGGGATTTTTCATGGAAACTCAGGGATAAAGGATCAGGAGTCCATCCCCCACAGTCCATGCTGCAGGGAGTCACAAGCCCTTGGGCCATACCAGGGACTCTTGGCACTGACACTCTTGGAGCCTGCAAGTCACACACATGTGCTCATGAGACCCCTGGTGTGGCTCAGCAAGGCCAGAGTGAAAATAAATGAAGGCTTGCCTAAGTCCAGATGTTTCTGGATTCAAAGGGACCTGGAAAATATGATGGCCTGGATGAAAAACTGGGAATCAACATTTAAACATAAAGCTGTGAGGGTAGATTGGAGAAGCAGTGAGCAGATATTCTCTTAGCCAGTTAGAAGGGCAACTCTGAATAGCCCATTCTCCAGTCCACCAAGGAACTGCCAAAGGGAACAAGGCTGTTTCAAACTGTGTCCCCTTTCCAGAACATTCCCTCCAAATTTTTTATCAAAATTAAGATAATTCGCATTTCAGTGAACTTTTTCTTTTTTCAGGATTGTGGTTTTTTGATTTTAAAGATCATAAATTAAATTCTGTAAATGTCACCTCAGTACATATGAACATTTACTTTGACAGCATTAAATGGCATATTTTGATTAATGAAGAGTTCCCACTTTGCTCCAGACTGGATTTCTTTCTGAAATGGGAATAAATATTCTCCGCCTGCAAAGCTTTGCTCAGCTTTACTTAAATGCTGAGACACTAAGAAGAAAAGGTCTGCAGCATTACACTGAAATAAGTGTGATATATTGTAGAGCAGCAGATTTGAAAATCATGCTCAGCCTTGGGATTGCTCACATGCAAATGTTCTCTTTTAGAGGTACACAAGAAGTTGGACGTTTTGGAAAAATGAAGCCACTTTCCTAAGAAGCCCCAATGTCCTGAAACCACTAAGATGAGCCCTGTCAGGGTCAGATTGAGATTTCAGCATGCAGCCTCTTAGCATGGCTTACTGGACTGTATATATGTCTGCATATAGACCTGTTAATCCTGAATGGCATCATCTTCATGTATCATTCTTAAGGGATCTGATTTAGTAAACACCTCTGAGATCCCTGTGTTACTGGTTGAGATGTTACACACTGCTGGGGTAAAAGTGAAGAAAACCAGCTTTCTCCCAGCGTTAGCACTGGTTGTAGTGAGCTGGTCAGGGTGGTTTTACCAGATCTTCCCACATCACCATCCCATTTACTATATTTCTGCTAAAATATACTGTCCAATGGGATGAATAAGTCAAGGTTTCCTTCGTGACTCTGTTGCTGTCACTGGTTATGTGAAGCTAAAAATATGTTAGGATTTGAAAGTTCAGTAAATTGCTCCCTTTAGAAAAAAAAAAATCTTTGTCACTGTACTTAATGCAGGTGCAGAGCTGCTACTGCTGGTGCTGGGGCTCAGGGAGAAGCTTCTCCTCTCACCATCACTGCTGTCACCTCCTCGTGACAAGTATCTCATTTCTGGCACCTCATGCCTCGAGCTGAACCCCTGATTCACCACTGGTGTCACCCACTGGCCTTTAATGCCACCCTCTGCTATGGTGGTGCTATCACTTGGTTTTGGGGGGTGACCACTTGCAGTCAGGTCTGTTTGAAACCACTGAGCACCATTTTCCTCTCGTTTCCTCTGTATTTGCCCGGTGTTGGTTTCAGTGCCAGCAGACACTGTCCTGTAGGACAAGGCAAGGACAATTTGCCTATACTAGACAGTCTGACATAACAGACTGTCCACTTTCCATCAGACTCAGGAAAAACAAAGTGATGGGAAGGGCATGTCAAGCAACAAGATGTCCTTACTCTCTGCCAATGTAAATCCATTTTGCAAAAGCACAGACTGCATGGGATGGGGACAGAAGTTCTTTAGCAAACAGCCTTGGCCACCACCAACTGTGTGATCTTCTGTACTCTTGAGCTAGAAAGCCCATCTCTCAATCAGCTCTGACCTCAAGGGCTGTTCCTTTCTTGATGCAGGCAAGAAGAGAAGGGCATGTACTGCTTTTCGAGTAGAGGTCCTTCTTTCCCCCACTGGTAAAAGAACTACTGTCCTTACCAGGGGCTTGAAGCAGCTTCTGAATCATTAAGGTTGGAAAAGACCTCCAAGTTCATTGAGTCCCCCCTGTGCCCCATCCCCACCTTGTCCCCAGCCCAGAGCACTCAGTGCCACAGCCAGGCCTTCCTTGGGCACCTCCAGGGATGGGGACTCCAAACCTCCCTGGGCAGCTGTGCCAGGGCCTGACCACCCTTTCCAGGGAGAAATTCCTCCTCATGTCCAACCTGCCCCTCCCCTGGCACAGCTTGGGGCCATTTCCTCTTGTCCTGTCTCTGGCTCCCTGGGAGAAGAGGTTGAACCCCACCTTGCTACAACCTCCTTTTAGGTAGTTGTAGAGAGTGATGTGGTCTCCCCTGAGCCTCTTTTAAGCAAGACTGAAGGATTTGGATCTGGCCATTACAACATTACAACAGCTGGGCCAGGCTCATATGTATAAATTGGATTGTTCCATTGGCTCCTTTGAGCAAACCCATCTTTTATTAGCAGAGGACCAGAATCTCAGTGCTTGCTGCACTATCCCAAGTCGTATCAGTGACGAATCTGCCCTCCAGACACAGTTGTCACCTCTGCCACTTCCGAATAAAATGGGCTCCCTCTATCACTGAAATGGCATCAGAGGAAACTTGCAGCAAACGCAATATGTTAAACATTAACCACAATGCTCACAGTCCTAGAAAGGTCTGATAAGCCATGATTAAACTTAATTATGGATTATTTTATATTACCTACCTCCAAGCACTGTGGAAAATTGCTTCCTTTTAACTGCCTTGGCGGCTTTCTCTGACCACAAACATACTGGGGGATATTTTCCCATGATTGATGTATTTGTTTACCAAGCTCCTTGCTCAAATACAGACCAATTCTCCCTTTAATCAGAGGTGTGAATACCTTAATAGTTGTCAGAGCCCACATTAACCTCTTGATTAAAAGACATGCTCACACTTACCAATAAAAAAATACAAGAAACACATCAAATTTGTATTCTCAGTATAAAACTCAGAATTATTTGATGTTCAATTGTTGGATGTTCATTTACTTGCTCTATTGGTATTTCATCAAGTTGTGTCTTACAACAGAAATGTTTTTGTCTTTTTTCTTTCCCTCCCCTTTTACCAATGAGTAGAAGGAAAGGTTTTGGTGGGTTGGGTTCTTATTTTGCCTTTGCCTAAGGGCAAAAAGCTCCATGAACATCAGTTTTCACTTGACTTCCTTTGACTGCTTATCTACACTGGTTATTATGCTCTTTCACTACAGCAATATTACCAATAAAATAAACATGTCAAAATTCAGAAGCACAAACAAGTTCATCTGTGACACTAATTTTGCCTGGCAAATAATTCTCCTTGTTTCTGTAAGGGCTTCAATTTCTTGTGGATTCAAAGCAAATTCAGCTTAAATTTGATGCCTCAGTCTTATTTTTCTTTCCCAATCTCATTAGAGTAAAAATAGCAAGGATATCCATATGATTAAAGACTTCATGTGCAAGAAAGCAATCTGGTCACAGTGCTCCTTAGCTTTATGTACTTCTTTCTATTTGACAACATTAATTTGCCATCTGTCAGCTCAGTTACATAGTTTACTTGCTGCTTGCTTGGCGTTCACCTCCCCCTTTTTCATTGTCAGCTGTTTCTAATAGTTTGGCCTCCTTGAGTGGGCCATTTATGCAGATTTGAAACAGGAGAAATCCTAAAAACTGACCATGTGGGAACCCACTTTGTACTCCCCAGGCTGACATAGCCATGCATAGACCTCATCCCCCCACTACTTAAAAAATCAAATTTTTCAATACCTCCATAGCACCTTCCATCTGGGCAACTCCAGTTCATCCCACCGCAGTTACAAACAGCCAAATTTTGCTGCATTCAGCCCTAAACATGCAATCAAATAAATGGAAGAGATCATTAAGATCATAAAGAAAGGGGGCCAGAACAGAACAAGCTTGGCCAGGCACCCATTAACACAGCTCCCTGGTCCCATGTTCCTTTTTGTCTGAAAGCCTTAATTCTAAGAAAAAAAAAAAAAATCAGGTTGCCCAGAGAAGTCATGGGTGCCCCAGGCCTGGAAGAGTTCGAGGCCTGGTCAGGAGAAGGACCCCTGCCCATGACTGGGGTTGGAATTAGATAATGTCCCTTCAAATCCAAACCATTCTGTGACGATTCTATGAAAAAAGCAAACTGGGAGATGCTGAAGAGAATTGGGAGAGGGTGTTTTGCTACTGAAATAAATGATGTTTGGGAGGGGAGTGAGAATGTCTAGTTCCCAACTTCCACCTCCTTCCAGACACCCAGTAGAGTGACAGAATAACAGGAGACTTTTGTCTGGAAAACTTGATTTTGTAGAAATTCTCCCCAAAACTCTACAATTCTCAGCATCTTCTGTCAGTGTTAATATTTTGTCATTATTATTGTCCATTTAGTACATGTTGCCTCTGAAAATGTGTGTTTTGTAATAATATCTTTAAAGATATATATCTTGCAAATACTTCAGGGTGTCCATAAAAGGTTTTTTGTCATAATTTTGTTATAATTCTGCCTTACAAAATCCACCATATAGATTGGAGCTCAGTGGGCAGCAGCTCAGACTTTGTGTGAACAATTGTATTTCCCACTTGATGAAGCTGAGAAGGTAAAACCTGAACACTCTTCCTTCTCTTGGGAATGCCCTTGTTTTTGGGACAGGAGGCTTTAAACCAGAGCGTCCAGGACAAGGGGTTGATGTGAGAGGTGAACTTGGCCCATCAGATTGACAGGATTCCATCAGCAGGCACATATTTTTCCAGATCCCAAACATTTAAACCTCCAAAACTCTTACCTGAAGTTAAATATGCTTATGAAAAGAGATACATTATCTTACACATCTGAAATCACACTAATTTATTTGCATATGCACTAAAAGAAAATATCCATTTTTTCCCATGTCTTTTTTTCTACCAGTTGAAGAGATTCAGAATATTCACAGGCACTGAAATAAACTTTTCTCCTGAGCAGAAAGCCAATATGAAGATTGATTATTGCTTAATCCAAAGGGGTGAATAGAGGTGTGCACACACAGCCAGTGCTGTGGCCAAGGGCTCCATGGCTCATTTGGGATGGGGAGCACAAGCACTGCCCTTTGCTGCTCTGAGTGGCCTCTGCTCCAGCTTCTCCAGCTGACTTGTGCAGGGGGAGCATACTTAAAAGGGTTTTCATCCTCAGGAGTGGCTAAATCACCTGGAAATAAGTGAGTTAACTGTTTTATATTAACATCAGAATTCATTAGCCTGCTTTGATAATGCCCCATTGCAGGAAAGAGTGACGTTATCAGGGCTTGTGACTAGTTTGCACTGGTGGTTTGCTGGTTTCTTTCCTGGTTGCCTTTTCAAAAATTCATTTTTGAGTGATGAGAGAAAGACATAAAAGTTTAAAAGCTTTTAAAAGACAGTAGAAGCAGTAGAACAGTATCTCAGGTCTAGAGAGTTCAAACTGGATTTGTCTTCATGACTGTGCAGGGAAGGTGGCAGGTTGGGAGGAGATGTCAGTCTGGGTGACCTTCACTTCCTTTAAGCCTCTTTGCTTAAGATCAACCCAGTATCCAGCACAAGGGTTGGACAAGGTCAGGAGAGATTTTCTGACCTCAGGTGGCACCTGGAGCTCAGCTGAATGTGTATTTTCATCCACAGCCTGGGCAGAAAAAGAGGCAGCACTGGGGCAGGTTCTTGACAAGGAATCCTAAAGAGAGCTGCTGGTGATGGGGAGAGAAGGATGACCCTACCTGGGGCAGGCTGGTCAATGAATTCAGGTATGGTGAGTGACAACACTTTACATCAGGATTAGTATTTCCAGCAAAGGAAAGATGGAAATGGTTTCCCAGTTCTCACAACCCAAGCCCAGTACAAGCATCCATGAGAAGATCACCCCAGTAAAGGGAAGTCTGACTGTGAGGCAGAGCCAAAGCAGTACCCCCAGGCCTGCTCCCCTGATGGGAGCCTGGCCAGATGTGTTCCTGCCTCTGGGACAAGAGCAGTGCTTAACTCAGAACAGTCTCCAGGCTGCTCTCATTTACACAGAGTTCAAAGGCTGCCCTGAGCTGCTCTGCATGTGGGCTGGCACCCAGGTCAGTAGCTGGCACTGTCCACTCACCACATTGGCCTCCCAACCCCAGGGCACCCTCACACAAACAGGGCTGGTGAGCACCTGGCTGCCCAAAGGTCCATCACACCTGCTGCAGGTACCCTGCAAGTTCTGCTTTGCACCCCCTCTCTGTAACATACAGATATGCCCAGATCTGTGGGTGCACAAATGCAGTCCTGCAGAGCTATCCCAACATGGGGTTGGGTTGGCAAAGCTCATCCCATCATTGTGTGCCAAAGACACTTCAAATTAGTACCAAAGGTAGCATTTTGTAATTCTGAAACATAATCACTGCTCCAAACATTTCCCAGGATCAGCATATGTTGGATTCAGATATCCAAGTATTTAAGAGTATTTTTTTGGGGCACCATTGGCCAAACCCAGCCTTATGTAGGCAACATGCTGCTATAGATGATAGAAGCTATAATGGCAAGACAAATCCATCAACACTTTACCCAAACAGAAATAGCGGAAAAAAGAGAACATCAACATGATGTTGTTGGTAAAATGTGCCTGAAATGTTCAGTTTAAGGAAGCTGAGCCACTTCCATTTACAATGAGACCTGACAGCTTTCAGGACCCACTGTCTTTACTGAGACTGGATTCATTTTAGGAGCTTGTTCATTTGCACAGGGTTTAGTGAAACAATCAGTCCTTCTCCTTCTCCTCTCTGGGAAGACTCATTAGCTACAGGGAAGCTCAATGTGAACGGGAGGTATGTGTGAGGTACAGGTAATTACACAAGCACCCCTGAAATAAATCACAAGCCCACTTTTGATATGACTGCAAACCTGGAACTGATCCTCATTTTAGCCTGGGAGAAGGCCTTCAGCAACACTCTATAAACTACAAAGAAAAGAAAAGGAAATTGACTTTAAAAGCAACATTTTAATAAGACAGAGGTGTTGACAAAACCCTCAAAGAGCAAAGGAGCTCCATCACATGGGATGGACTCGCTGCTTGGGAAGTGGCTCCTGGCATCTGCTTGGAGCTTTGCAGGGACAGTATTTAACTAGCTGACCACTGCTGTCCCCTGTGTCTGGAGAGGATGCTGGGGTGGAAAACAGGCTGCAGGGGTATATACTGACTAGGACACTGACTGTCTTAAAGTGCTGCTGCCCAGAGGGAGCGATGCCAGAGGCAGGATCACCCTCACCAAATGAGTGGCTGCCAAGCCAGGGTGCTCCCAGCTTCGTGAGATGTGACAGGGGAGGTCAGAACTGGTGTATTGCTTTATAGAGAATCCCAGAGGGAATTGGGAGTTAGCCACATGTGCCTGTGGTGGAAACAGGAGTGGAAACTGCAGTTCTGCTGTAGTTCATAGACTTTGGGTCCTTATCATCCGAGGTGCACGACCCTGGTAGTGTGTGCACTGCACTGCTCAGTGCTGCATGCAGAGACTATTTACCCTAGAAATGTGTAAGCCAGGCTCATGGTCACACTTTGCAGATTCCAAATACACTCCAGGTCCCCTTCTGGATTTCAGCAGGCACCTGACATCCAGATGTCTGCAAAAGCAATGCAGTGCCAGTGCTAATAGGGACATAGTGATGCTGGTGGAAAGGATGAACCCGTGAAATCCCCCTGGTTACACGAAAATGATTCAAAACTGGGAGGTTCAGGATGCTCTTCTGAGGTCTTGGTTACATTAATTCAGTGCCCAGAGAACATCTGAGCTAGACCCAACTGTAGGAGCCACGCTTTCTCAAAAACCTCAGCTATTTCTGGGGCTCTCCTCTCTTGCCTTAGACTGAGACAACAGTTTAGACTTTGCCTTTCAGCAGTGACTCTCTCCAACACTGGAGACACACAATGTCTCAGCCAGCAGATCTGCAATCTTTACAGAAGACAGGCTGGCAGTAATGTAATAATAATCATGCTGATTTGGTGCTAGACTGTGGTGCTGAGCTCTCCCATTGATACTCTGCTCTCTGCACAAGGCCTGCTGTGAAGATCCCAAACCACGAGAGGCCTTAGGAGTCTAAAAGTGAAAATCTGTGCAATAAAAAAGCCACAGAAAACCTCAACAGAACGCAGTGGGCCAGGGTCACAGCCCTGCTACTTGACTGGTTTTGATAAAATTAAGCTGTTTCCAGCCCCCTGAGAGTCACTCTCTGGTCTGGGGCTCAGACAGAGGCCTTAGAAGAACACAACAATCGCAGTCATTGCACAAAGAAAATCTGCTGAGCTGAGACACTGAGTGAAGGAGACAGGCAGCCATGGCTCCAGGTAGCCACCTCACATTTGTCATGTCAGTCATGCTTAGGGGGCTTAGGAATTAGTTTTCCATTTAATTTGGGAATTATTTCCAGAAATTCTTGACTCCTGAATATAGATAGGTGCTGCTTAGAAAATACTTCATTTCACTTGGCTGCCTATGAAGTTTCACAAGGACAAGTGCCAGATTCTGCACTGGGATCAGGGACAGACTGGGGAATAAGAGACTGGAGAGCAGGGACCTGGGAAGGGTCCTGTGGGTCCTGGTCTGTGGCCAGTTGGCCATGAGTCAGCCAGGAGGAACAATCCTGTCCTGGGGGCATCATGAAGGGGATTGTCCTGCTCTGCTCTGCCCTGGGGCAGCTTCACCTCGAGTCCTGGGGGCAGTTTTGGGTGCCACAATGTCAGAAAGATCTAAAGCTCTTTGAGAGTGTCCAAAAGAGGGACAAGAGGATGGGGAAGGGCCTGGAGGGGCCATACAAGGGGATTCTGAGGGCACTTGATTGGTTTAGACTGGAGGAGACTGAGACTGAGGTCAGACCTCACCAGGGTCTGCAGCTTCCTCACGAGGGGTAGCTCTGATCTGTGCTCTGTGTGAGCAGGGACAGGACATGGGGGAACAACTGGAGCTGTGTTAGGGGTGGGTTAGGCTGGATATCACAAAAAGGTTCTTTTCCCAGAGGGTGGTTGGCACTGCCCAGGCTCCCCAGGGCAGTGGGCACAGCCCCAAGGCTGCCAGAGCTCCAGGAGGGTTTGGGCAATGCTCTAAGGGACAGGGTGGGATTGTTGGGGCGTCCTGTGCAGGGCCAGGGGTTGGATTTTGGTGATCCTGTGGGTCCCCTCCAAGTCAGGACATGCTATGGTTCTACCTTGGGGCCCAGCAGTGAGTCAGACACATGGCTCCTGGGCAGACCAGCCCAGTTCACTGGTGCTGCAGACACCTTTTTGAATTGTCCTGCAACCAGCCAAGAATTCAGCCTGCAAGGAGCCAAATGGGCTGGAGGTCTTCTGTAGGGATATGCTAATTAGTGTCATGTCAGCTAATCTGGACCCTTTTGCTTGGTGCCAAACTCTTTCATCACAGGCTATCAGGTGTTTACAAACTGTATTGGTATTATTCAAGGAAGAAACCACAGCAGACACAGCTTGTCTCACGAGCAGTGTGATGCTGGTGTGCACTGCTGCACTCTGCAACTCAGGGCACTCATTCCTGTAAGGGCAGTAATGATTTTTGCGTTAGCAGAAATGTGACTTCAGATCTTGCAGTATAATACATCAGATCATAATCTGTCAGCTGAGATCACATTTAATTCAGTCTCTAGAGTCACTGTATATGGAGTGGACTATGACCAAGTCATAATTCCATTTATTTATTGCAGACAAACCAGGTTGTGCAATGAATAGATGCCAATAATCACAGAGTAGTTCAGGCTGGAAGGGACCACAGTGCCTCATCTGGTCTCACCTCCTGCTCCAGCAGGGCCATCCCAGAGCACAGGGCACAGCACTGTGCCCACACAGCTCTGCAACATCTCCAGGGAGGACACTCCACAGCCTCTCTGGTCTCTGCTCAGGGCTGGGTCACTGCCCAGCCAAGAAGTTCTTCCTCCAGTCCAGCTGGAGCTTCCTGGGCATCAGTCCCTGCCCGTTGCTCTGGTGCCATTGCTGGGCCCCCCGAGCAGAGCTGCTCCATCCCTTCGGCATCTCCGCAGCCTGCGCTGGCCCCGCTCCAGGAGCTCCCTGTCCCTGCTGTGCTGAGGAGCCAGAGCTGGGCCCAGCCCTGCAGATGTGGCTGGCCAGGGCTGGGTAGAGGGGCAGGATCCCCTCCCTGCCCTGCTCCCATGCTCTTCCTGATGCCCCCAGGATCCCATTGGCCTCCCTGGCCCCAGGACACACGGCTGGGCAGGGACAGCTGGTTGTACCCCAGGACCCCCAGAGCCTTCTCCCAGAGCTGCTCTCCTGTAGGTCCTCCCCAGCCTGTGCTGATAATGAAGAATTTTGTGTGGGTGATGAGGACATCAGTGGTGGTGCAACCTTTGTGGTTTGTAGCTTTTGGCAACCAAATGCACCAAACCCTTCAGCCCCTCAAATATCCGTAGTCCTATAAAATGTATCAGCAATGTTTCACACTTGCATGTCCTATTGTAATACCACAAGTGCATCTGCTCACTTCTCTCCAGCTATGACCCACCACCAGGTACAGTATGGGACACCTTCCAGTCCCTGGTCTCCCCCTCTCCCCCCCACCAGGACCTGCTTTGTTTTAAATGCAGGGACAAAGGACTTGCACTTACATATATTTTTGTCATGGCCTGGTATTTCAACCTGCTAAAAGGAAACTAAAACCCCTTAAATAACTGAGTTCTACAGCTCTTCCTGTCCTTGATGTGTGCTGCTGTCCTGGGTCACCTGTAGAGCGAGGTCCTGCCTGGGACTGCAGGAGGGAGGGATGTGAGGCAGCCCAGCCCGGCACTGCTCCTGCACTCTGCTCCTCACTGCCTGACTTCACTCCCTTGTCTCCCTCTCAGCTTTGTTTTGCTTAAAATCTTTGAAGCTTCTTTTGCATTGTGGTTGGTTTTCAGATGTGCCATAAAAATGCACGTGCTGGGAATACTGTGGTTAAGACATGGGAATGCAAACATTGTGGAAATAACTTGGCTTTTGTTTTTCTTTTCCTTCTCCTTTTTTCCCTTCCATAAACCAACTTTTCCACTTCTTCAGTATCTTGGCACTTAGAACTTGCTTGGCCTGTTAATAGAAACAAGGACTGGAGGGGTCACATAAATGATCTGTTTTGAGAAATGAGCAGACGTCTGTTGCAAGCTCTCAGCCAGGACTCCAGCAGGTAATTCCATGTGGAAGGACATGCACATCTCAGCATTCAGCTGTTGGGAGCTCAGGTGACTGTGACTCATGACCCTCCCTCCCCCAGCCTGGCTGGCACTGCCCTCATGCCCTGTTTGTCCCCCAGGCCCTGCTTGCCCATTCCTTCCCCCACAAGCTTGTTCTCACCCATCCCTGACCTCTCCTGAGACTTTTGTCTGGCTCTTGTCCATGGGCCCTCTCCAGGCCTTCCCATATCTCTCCCTTCTCCCAGTTTTGAGAAGATGACCATTAGCTGTCACTGCTGCCCACAGACTTATCCTCCAAGGTGCTGATGCTGTACCTGCTTTTGCATCCCAAGAGCTCACCTTAGCAAGCCCTGGACAGTCACAGCTGCTGTGAATCTCCACACAGGTTGAGACACTGCACAGTATCATCACAGTGAACTTCAACCCATCCCACTCAACACTGAAGGTTTATGGCAGAATGGGCAAGCTCACGATATTGGCTCCACAGGAGCCTGGCCCTCAGCATTGCACATGCTGTGCTCTCTGGAAAAAAACCCACAAATATTTTAATGTCATTAGAGTTCGGGGGTTTTTTCAGTGGTTCTGCATTGAAAAGACAAAGAGCATTTTCTTTCTTACATCAGTGGCTTCTATCATGTCATTATCAACCACTGCACTACTTCAGCCCACCACACTCTGCCTCTATCTTCACATGTCAAAAGAAGTAAAGGTTAATATTCCAGTCTTATCACCTAGACACCTAAGATTCAGAGAGCCTACAGAGAATCCATGAGAGGTCTTACAGGACAGCATGCACTGCTAAGGGCCAAGCCAACTCCCCAGCCTCTTGCCTTCCCCCAAAGTCTCACTCTTCTTCCTAAGAAGTAGCATTTTTCAGAGCACAGTACTTTTCTAGGAAGGAAAACATTCCTGTGGTTTTCCAAAAGAGACTCAAGATGTGATATCATTAAAAAAGAAAAAAAACCCTTTTTTTTATGATCTTGATCTGTATCTCCTGAACATTTTGGTTAGGTTGGGCTGTCATAGAATCATACAGAAAGATTTGGGCTGGAAGGAACCTTAAAGATCATCTAGTTATAATCCCCCCCTGCCATGGGCAGGGACACCTTCCACTATTCCAGGTTGCTCCAAGCCCTGTCCAACTTGGCCTTGGACACTTCCAGGGATCCAGGGGCAGCCACAGCTTCTCTGGGCAACCTGTGCCAGGGCCTCCTCACCCTCACAGTGAAGAATTTCTTCCCAATATCCCACCTACCCTGCCCTCTGGCAGCTTAAAGACATTCCCCCTTGTCCCGTCCCTACAGGCTCTTGTCCAAAATCCCTCTCCAGCTCTTTTGCCTGTAGACACTGGAAGGGTCTCTAAGGTCTCCCTGGGGCCTTCTCTTCTCCAGTATGAACATCCCCAGCTCTCTTCCCCTGTCTCCAGAGCAGAGGGGCTCCTGTCACTCCTCAGTTTTTCACTCTTCATCAGTGTCTCAAAGACATCTTTGTACAGCCTGTTTCTGAAGTGCTTTGGACATGATGTCTGTTCCAAAACACTTCTCGAAAGCAGAATAACACAAGGGTGATTTGAGCTCCTTGTCTCTGGCCTATTGCAAAGTGTCTGGGGAAGAGCTGTTGTAGGCAGATCATAATTAATAATTAGCATTATTTATAGTGGGGCCTGCAGAACAGAATTGAAAGTGTCATCAGATTTTACATCCAAAATATTGTCTAAGTGAGTCCTTTCTAATTCCCAGGCATTGCTGTGGGAAGATACAATTGCACATGTAAATACTTTCCCATGCCTCCGCACCATGTGCCGATTCCGCATGTGCAGAGCATATGGGAATGTACACAGGGCCTCGTTGGAAATGTAGTGTGTGTGTGTAAATTGCTGCTTGTCTACATCTGTGTATCTAATTGCATGTGAAAATCACTACTTTAGTTGCATCAATGAAATACAACTTTTTGAAAATACAGCTTGCATGTGTTTCTCATTCATTTTAGTGAGGCACAAGATGATCCAGTTGAAAAACAGTAGCTAAGACCAGATGTTCTTCTGTTCCTACAGCGTGAGAGAAGCAGCTCAGTCTTAAGAAACTCAAAGCTGCTTAGCTTATGATACTTGCAGTATCATGGGAGAGAAAGATCATCTCCTCCAGTGGCCTCCCTTCCCAAGCACTCAGACCTGCTGCCAAATGAAAATGGCAGGAGCTCCCCTTTGATTCCAGGAATTTAGAATCAAGCACCAAGTCTTCTTCAAGAGCTGATGAACAATGGCAGCAAAGGCTGTGCTGTGGTCATTTAGTGGGTTTGGAGGCAACCATGGGCCACTCCAGGGGACACTCCTGGCCAGTTGAGACTGGACATATGGTAAAGGTTTAATAAAATATATGATGGGAAGGGTAACTCACTCAGCTTTGCCAAAATGTCATTTTTAAACTATGTGCCTAATTTCTAAACAATTGAGTTTTAAAGATTTAGTAACTCCTTGAATTTTTCCACAGCTCTGCTGCTGCTGCTGTGGTCATATTTCCAAATTCAATGTACCTCTTACTCTTCCACTTAAAACATTCGCTTTTTATTTAAACCTGCAGGAAAAACAAAATCTGGATTAGTTTCAAATTATTGGCCAAGCTCAAAGAGACATCCCAGCCCTTTATTGGGTGCAGATAAAAAAGCTCATAGTCTGTGCTCTGCCAGGAAAAATGTTCACTTTCTGTGAAAAACATTAAGAAATCAAATGAAGAGCTTATTAAACTTTTAGATGCAAGAATTTGTGAATTGGACAAGGATGCATATATATGTCAGACCCTTGAGATGAGATGGAGCCCGTCATAAACTGCTGCTGGATGTGTAAATAACACTCACTGTGCTCTCCCCCAGCTGTAGAGTATTGAAGTAGGAGCTCAGCCTGAAAGCACTCTTTGTGAGGATCAGCTCCAAGGACTTATGTGGAGGAACCTTTCCTTTATTTGCCAGCTTGCTGAGACTGACAGAATATTTGATAACTTGGAGCCTCAGCCTGAGAGCTTGGCTTGTGAGAATATTTGTCAGTGATTGTACCTCTTTGCTATCTATTTTTCAGTGCCCCAATCTGTACATATCCTCCTGTCCTATTGATGAAGGACCTGAAGTGAAAGAATCTGCTCCATACTCTCTTCCCTTCCACCTCTCCCAAAACCCTCAAATAAACCCATTTTGGGTGCTTTATTTGAGGACACATGAACCTAATCCTCCACTTTTCAAAGAAGCATTAGATATTTAATAGTTATTCCAAAGTATTAGTTATTCTTCTGAAGAGAGGTGTTTTAGTTGGCAGAGGTGCTCCCTGGCCATTGCAGGTGTTGGAAGCATAGTAGTACCCAAGGGAGTGATGACTATTAAAAAGTGCTCCTTCTTACCCATCAGCTCTCTGAGGTTACTTTCACAAACAATTCTGGGCTGTACAGGGAAGTCAAGTTACATCTGTGTTTATCAACCCCATGGACCTTTATTACTGCTACTGATAAATGCATGAGCAGCTGTAAGCCCACTGAGTTTTCAGTCATCAGCTACAAAAAGCTTTTCACTTCTTGCTAGTAAACTTACTGCATTTGTTCTGTAAATGGAGACAGAACAATATCTTAATTTATAAACACAAATATGTGAACAGGGCTGCTGCAAATAAGGGTGTGTTGACCTCAGGTTTACAACTGAAGGTGCAGCAGACATCTGCCAAGTTCCCTGGGAGCTGAGCGAGAAAAGCAGTTTGGATTTTTGCCTTGTTCAGGCAAATACAAGACTTGCACAGCTAGGTGATATTAAAAATAAATATGTATTTGTATTTCTTCCTAGATGACCACATTAAACAGACATCATGAGTAAAGATTTGCATGATAGTTCATAGTGTTTGTCCTCAAAGTTAGGTAGGAAAACTGAGAGACCATTTCTCTCGTGATATGCCGCTCGTGATACTGCATACTTTATTCTTCCTTTGTCCTAGCAAGATCATATCAAGCTTACTGATGAATTCTATTCTACATATAACTTACACAGAGCATTTGAAAAATTTGGAAACCTTATCTGCATGTTTGTGCATATATTTTTGCCCCATATTGATTTTACCTAGTGCACAGGCAGCGAGAGTTTGATCGAGTAAGATATTAAAACGATTGATTAGAGCACTGAGGATCTCAAACACTCTGTGACCTTCTGATATGAACCCTAAAACATCATGGATCAGTCTGCTCCATTCCTATCAAACTCATGCACCTGTGGAGTCAGTGAGGCTCCTCTCAGCCTGGGGGGCCCTGCAGGGCTGCTGAGAGCTCCTGGAGCTCCCTGGGGCTCCTTGGGACAGGCTGCTGTCCTCCCCATCCCATCCCTCACAGCCCTGCTGAACGAGATGTCTGGGACAAGAGTCTCATCTTTGCTCAAGGACTTTCCATCTGACACATTCCTCAAGGCAGCCCTGAGCCCTGAACTCTGCAGCCTGGACCATCCATGCTGGGTTAGAGGTCAGGGTGCCAGGGAAGGCTTGTGCCAGGGAGCTGCCCAGAGCAGCCCTGGGAAAGAGGTCTGTTTTGATATCCTCATGTGATCTCTTTAGGTACCTCTAGGTATCTTCTGTGAACACAGAAGAGATCCCAAAGCACCACACTTCCCAGCTGGAGGCAATAGGATTTTAGTGTAACCCCTGGCTCGTTTCCCTCATCTCCTTTGCAAGAAGAGTGGCACTGGGATCCAACAGAGAGCTCTGGATGGGCAGTGTGCTTAGAGTACTCCCTGTTAAGCTTCCATGTTAAGCTTCTACCTCATCTGAATGTTTTGCCCTGTATTTCTTTTCCCATTGTTATATGGCAGTTCATATGACCTAAAATCATCTTCAAATGTCCTGGGACATTTTCTACTTGCTGTGGGTGACTCAGCAAATCTCCCCACCTTGACAGTCTGTTTACTCCAGTTGCCCACCTGCCTGACTGGATCTCTCTACTGCCTCAGGTGATGGAATGCAAACCTGATGATACCACATACCTCAAAACAGTGAATTCATTTATTTCAAAGAGATTTCCTAAGACTCAGCAGTCTTCAACCAAAAACCAAGTAGGCTCTGGCAGAATGGTGGTCAGAATCTCCCTCTACTCATTCAGAACATATTATTGCTGGTGCAGGAAGCAAATCCAGCCAACCAGTAACCCCTGCTTCCAAAGAAAACACTTGCTTTACTGTACTGGTGTTTTGAAATGCATGAAAATAAATTATTTATTATCATGACTTTTGGGCTGAACCTGTTTATATGGGTTTGCATCTGTCTGATCTGAAGACTGAGTCATTGACTGACAGACACCCTCTTGGCTTGTCCAGTTACTCACATTATGTCCATAGTGTTCCAACAGCTTAAATAAAAATAGCAAGCTTGAAACTTCTCCTCTGTTGGCATTTCTTCATAGAGACGGGGTGTTGCTTAAAGAAACATCAAATCACTCTTAAAGAGGTCAGATCTGCAGGGTGAAATGGCAGAATTATTGGTGAGACTCCCTGGCTGCAGATTTTCAGCCCAGATTTAGACCCCTGAGCAGGGTCCCAAGAGGATGGGTGAGGAGGTTTGGATGACATGTGAATGGTTTCAGAGCTTCCTGCAAAATATCAGTCAATGAGAATTAAAAAGCTGATCCAGGCCAAAACTTGCAGCCCTTCTGCCCCTGCCAGCCACTTCCCCATCTGGCAGCTGGGGCAAACTCCAGAGTAGTATTTCCACGGACACCAAGTTAATTCTTTATCCTCTTTTTCACTTTGCCCCCCCTCAGACTGGTGAAGGCTGAAGATGAGCCTCTTGGAGAGGGAGCATGGGGGAGAGGTGGACTGCAGCAGAACTCTTCTATCCCTGTGGCAAGGCCCTTCTGTTGTATCGTATGGAGAACACTGACTCAATAGAAATACAATTTTCTTCACTACCCCATCCAGTAAGTTGCAAATATCTCACCTCTCAGTGCAGGATAAGGGGGTTCCAGGCTGAATTTGGGTAGTTACAGACTTGCAGGTATTTAAGGCTTTGTGCCATCAGTGTCATTTTCAGATTTCCTCACTTTCCATTAGTTTAACCTTTAAATCTACGTTTCCTGAATTTATTTTTACTTTCATCATTGCATCACCAACATTACATGAAATAATCTGACACCTGTGCAGATCTTCAGATGTGAGTTAAAGAAGGGCTGCCTCAATGGGCAGAGACAGGTAAAAAGGCCTGAGGGAACAGGTGAAATGTTGGTCCTCCTCCTCTTTTGCTTGATTAGGTAGGAACTGAAAGTGGGTGACAACAAATGCTGTGCCCTATAAACAAGCAAAAACTCCTGGCAGAACTGGCAGACAGCATTTCCACGGGGCCTGGGCCCCCAGGTGGCTTTTCTGGGATATATTATAACCATGAAAGCTGCAAAATCCTACAGTGTAGCAGCCAGGAGCTTGGATATTCTGCAGGTGAGAGGCAATTACACCCCTGCAGTGCACAGTTACGGTGTTAAGGACAATTGGACACATCATGGCCTCTTCCTGGAGACTTGACTACTGTACTAGTGATAGCATGGTAAGAAAGGGATTGTCCCACAACTCTAGTGAGTCTTCTACCTCCCTCAACATTGTGAAGGCTCCAGTTCCTCACCTGGGCTGTCCTTTTGACAACTGCTTTGCAATATCTTGAGAACACAAAGAATTAGTCACACGTATTTATGCTGCAGTGCACACCAGAGGGTCTGTCTGCCAGGCACTGAGAAAATCCAAACCATAGTCATGCCTTACTATTACTGCTTTGAATTGTTCAGCATTTTCATTTGAAACACTCTGATCAGGGTTAGGAGCCCAAACATCTCAGATGGCCTGTAGGGAGCACTGTGAGTTGCCTTTGTCCCAGAATATCTCTTAACTCAGTGGGTACTTCACTGCTGGGCTAA
Source organism: Pachyramphus minor (assembly GCA_013397135.1). Lineage (NCBI taxonomy): Eukaryota > Metazoa > Chordata > Aves > Passeriformes > Tyrannidae > Pachyramphus > Pachyramphus minor. Next base: position 141,978 of record VYXB01004614.1, on the reverse strand, counting down.
ATTTACAGGTGATCAGACAGGGCCTTCCTACCTAATACTCATTTTTATGTGTCTGAAACAAGTATCTAATCACCATTTTCCCCTTGATTTCATAGATGATTTTTAAAGGAGAGGAAGCAATTCAGTGCAGTCTGGACTTCAGACTGGATGAGGAGGATCACACACCTTGGAGCTGCAGCCAATATCTAAGTGAAGTATAACATTCTCCACTCATTCTGTGTTTGCAAGCATGGAAGACCATGAGTAGGATGTGTGTTTGTGGTCGAGGAGGTATGCAAGCTATTTTCTGTGTGGATGGAATATGCCTAGTGCTGAAAGTTGTGGGATGGAAGAATGAATGCAGTTGTATTGGGAGAAGGAGGAATGCTTACAGTATTTTGTGTCCTCAAGTGTGGATTAGCTTGGACAGGGATGTAAGGTGGGAAAGACATATCCTGAACACCTGTTTCTACATCTGTATTTTTTTGAACTAATTTTGGAGACAGCATGCCTTGCTCTGTTCTCTCTGTCCTTATTCTGCACTTAGGTCCTTTCTATTTCATGCAAAAATAGTTTCTCCTCTCATCAAAGTCAGCTGTCTTCCTACGAGTGGAGTAGTGTCCATGTGCATGTTTAGGGCTGTGGAGACTGGGAACACATCTGCCTGTGGGAGCACTGGGGAACTGGGGCAGAGGAAACACCTACCCTGGGAACCAAACCTCCTGCTGCTGCTATGAGTGTGCTCCATGTCTGCTGACATCCTTTGTGCTGGTTTGCTGCTGCTTTCACAGAATCACACAGAACCACAGCCTGGGTCAGGCTGGAAGGGACCACAGTGCCCCATCTGGTCCCACCTCCCTGCTCCAGCAGGGCCATCCCAGAGCACAGGGTACAGCACTGTGCCCAAACAGCTCTGCAATATCTCCAGGGAGGACACTCCACAGCCTCTCTGGTCTCTGCTCAGGGCTGGGTCACTGCCCAGCCAAGAAGTTCTTCCTCCTGTCCAGCTGGAACTTCCTGGGCATCAGTCCCTGCCCGTTGCTCTGGTGCCATTGCTGGGCCCCCCGAGCAGAGCTGCTCCATCCTCTGCCCCCTCCCTGCAGCCCCTGACACCCCCTGGGCAGGGCCCCTCTCAGGCTCTGCTCTGGAGGCTGCACAGCCCCAGCTCCCTCAGCCTTTGCTGCTCCCAGAGCTGCTCCATCCCTTCGGCATCTCCGCAGCCTGCGCTGGCCCCGCTCCAGGAGCTCCCTGTCCCTGCTGTGCTGAGGAGCCAGAGCTGGGCCCAGCCCTGCAGATGTGGCTGCCCAGGGCTGGGCAGAGGGGCAGGATCCCCTCCCTGCCCTGCTCCAATGCTCTTCCTGATGCCCCCAGGATCCCATTGGCTTTCCTTCCTCAACACAAATTGCCACTGAAATCAGGGGGAATTTGGCCAAGCGGAGGTATTCAGGATGAACTCTCTGGGGAATGCAATTAAGGCAGCCACGTTCTCAAAGTCCTTCACAGAATGTGCATTTAATGATTTTACAAACAGTGTTATTCTTACTTTTGTCAGCAAAAGAAATTTAATTGATTTATCAAGAAGCTAAGGCTAAAATTCTCTGCAGAGGCAATGGAAATATATGCACTTTCACTGACCTCTGAAAATACGTGATTTATGGGAATACCCACTTATTTACCTAAATTCCCACATATTGGCCTGAAAAAATTAGCCCTTGAACTGTAGTGGCAAGGGACTCCACAGAGGTAAAGTCACTGAAGGAGAAAGAAGCAAAAACAGAATCAAAAGAAAAAAATATTATTTAAAACCAGAAATACATTGAAGGGACAGATAATAACTTGTGCTAGGTAGTGTAACAGAATATGGCTTGGCAATGTTGTAGAGCTGTGGATGGACAGAGACTTAGGTCTTCAAGATTGTTTTGTTTGGCTGTTGGTAATTAAAACTTGAAAAGAAATTTGAAAATACAGTGGTAATAGTTTTGGCTCAGAAATGTTACACCTCCCCAGACCTATAGGGTCTGCAGTCCATTCCCAGTGAATCTCCATGTGCACCCCTCCATGGAACTGCTAGGCTTGAGGAAGTCAAACTCCACTTTGAAAATTAATTTTTTACAGGGTGGCTACCACTTCTCAATGCTCTGCTGGGTATCTGGTGGCCAACATTTTCAGATGGATCACAGAAACATTTAGACTTTAAGGCAAATTCCTTTATCAAAAGCTCTATGTTCTCTTCTGGTGTTTCTACCAAGCTGACAGGACTTGACTCTCGAGATATCCAATGAAATAATTTAATCAGTAGACTGGACAGTATGAAATGCCTCCCTCTTGGAAAGATGAAGAGTTTTGTTCTTTCTGTTAGATTTGGACCTGAGATTCAGGGGGTGCAAATGACATGCACACGCCTGCTTATCAGCCCCCACAGCAAATGCTAGTTCTTAAATGTTCTTTCAAAAAAGGCTTGATGAAATTTAACCTTCCTCCTAAGCAGTCCCAGCACAGCCAGCTCCTCTGGATTCAGACAAGAAATATGAAGAAAATGAGCTATTTCAGATGTCAGATCCAAAATACATGCTACTCTACATGTGAAAAAATCACTGGCAAAATAATAGGGACCACCATCAGTTTTGATGTGCAATGCTTGAACTGATCTCGGATCTTGTGCCATCTGGGAATGGAGGAAATGTAAACTAAAAGCCCAGAAGTAATCAAAAGTAGATCAGAACAAAATCTGTAAATTCATTTGTCTAAAGAGGAAAAGCTAGTCAGACCATACCCCTCAGAGGCTCCGAAGCAAGGCTGGTGTCCTGTCATCCCTCAGAGGTCTCACCTGAAGTTACTCTTTGATCTCCTCGTGGTGCTTTAGGTAAAGAAGCCGTAGAGTCCATCAAGATCAGATCAGGAGAGCCTGAAGCCAGACTTGGATCTGGGCTCAGTGGGTTTGGCTCATTTCTAGGTGTAAGTGAAAATGTGTTTGGTGGTCTGACTCAAGTCTCCAGCAAACAGGTGAGTTGGCTTTGTGCAAAACCACTGCATAATTCTGCATGATTGGCACCTTTCACTTGAAGAAGCCTGAGCTGCATTAGCCAGCACTGAATTAAACTGGAAAAAGCTTGGAGAGGTTTGTAAAGAAGTTGGCTCTGTTCTAGGTATAGGTTCTTTCATTTTCATGAACCCAGACACACAGTGGAATAGAACATAAAAGAATAAAATACCCACCTGGCCTCTGACAGCAAGAAGAGTGTCATTTGTACTAAAACAAAAAAACCCTTATTGTGATAATCTTAGAATAACTATTTATTTCAATGAGCAAATGATACCAAGAAGTATCCTGGAGTCAGAAGCATGAACTTTTAGCTGGTAGGTCAGTGGTAACATATCTTGTTTGAACAAGCCTGACAAAGATCTGCTGAACAATATCCTTGGGGCCAACAGTGCTTGGCTGTCTGTGTTGTGGTGGAGAGATGGCCTTGGATAACAGGGTCACTCACTGCTTCACTGACACCAGCCAAGCATAATGAAACACAGCCAAAGCCTTCTTCAGCATGATGGCAAGATGGAAATGCTGAGAAGACCTAGAAATGGCTGATCTGGGTGAATTAGAACAAAATGGTTGTGGTAACAATGATCTGGGACAGCATTGCCAGCATTGAAGCCAACACAACCCTGTTCCAATCCCCTCCTTCCTCTCTAAAGGCCTTCATGCTGTGTTTTCATGTGTGCTGCAAAATCTTACACGGGTATGTCCAGCCCACAGCCCTGTCAAGGGATGTCTCACCACAGACCGGGATCAGCTGGAAGTGACCTCATCAGGGAACCTCTGCCCTCACAATTTGCTCTGCATATCCAGTTTCTAATGTTATTTTTAATGCTGATAGCAGCATTAGCCTTGTAACAGAGTTGAGGTGTCTAAGGCCAGGGACCTGCTGACTTAAACATGGAACAACACCTGCCCTGAAAAACTCTGAAGTGGATACGGAGAGATGAGCAGGTTGAGCACAGAGATCAGCTGAAGATTTACTATAGCTTAGTTCTCACAGGAAATCCTTGCTGTTATTAAATCCAATTGTTAGCTGAAAATGAAGACAAAAGGGAGAGTAGAAAATTACATCTTTTTTTTTTTCTGTTTTGAAGGAGTGTTTTGCTTGGCTGTCACCCTACAACAGAGCATGGAAGTTTCACTGGATGCATCAGTACATTCTAATGTTTATTAACTAAGCTATGAAAAGGAGTTTTCTTGTGCATTAAAATCCAGTCTGAATTTTTGAGGAGCAGTTGTTATTTTAGTGGTTTCACAAACCAGGCCTAGAGTGAATGAGTTTCTGGCATAAAGTGATATCTATGATATCACTCAGAGCACCTTAATTCATTTTCAGAGAAAGGTCAGATTATCAGGTCAGCATCAAATTTCTGAGACAAGACTCTTTTGTAGGCTGTGTTCTTCCTACAAACCCACTAACAACAAAGATCTGTGAAGCAACAAATCATATTGGCTTTGCCCAATGTTTATGAGCAGGGGCAGCCCAGCCCTTGCAAGATCCACCTTGAATTGGGAAACATTCAAAGGACTCTGGTTCACCACAGGCCGGTGGGTATCTTTTAAACCAGGTAAGAACATCCCTTCTCCAGTCATGAGAAAGAACTCATTAAAAGGCAAATGAATTGAAAAAATGTAAGACCATAATCACCATGGTGCAGCATGAAGAGGATGTGATGGCTGGATAGGACTTCCAATTGTAACTAAAGAAGTAAAGGGATATAGTGAGGTACAGCTCAGTGATGATAACAAATTGGTGCAGATTAACACCCTTCTCAGTTCCTAGGTGTTGGTTTGGCACTATCAATGACCCAAGAGAGAAATCTTAACATGTTATGCATGTGGAATGTACTCAGAAGCTGAAGGAAGCCACAAAAACTAGACTGTTACTTGTTCATTTGTAGCACTGGCTGATGACTGTTTCTAGTCCTTCACTTTCTCCACTGCATCTTAGAAAATAGCTTTAAAATTCTTCAGACATCGGACATGGGTAATGTTCCAGCAAGTAGCCGTTTATTTTATAAGGGGATTTAAATATTATAAAACTGAATAAAATGCAGGTGTTTCCATTACAGACAAGTGAACCTTGTGTAAGCTCTAGAAAGACGTGACTTCCAGATTAAAGGGACTTTTTGCACAGTTTGTCCTGCCTCGGTGGAGGAGGTGGATTTTTGGATCAGCTGGGGCAGCATCTTGCTTTATGTTGTGCAGTCCTGGATTTCAGCCTCTGCTCTGTTTGCACACCAAGGGAACACGTGCAGTAGGACAGCTGGTGGCCATATTTACATCAGCACAGTTTTGTTAACTTTGAAATTTGGCTGGATAAGTTCAACCACAAGACTGCCCAAACACAAATAATTTCCATCTAGTGTCTGGGACTGCCTTGAGTTCTGAGAGGGGTGGGCATTAACCCCACATTGTGCTACTGTTCAGATGACCCCACCCAGGGATGCTGGGATTAACCAAATCAGGAGCATAAATTCATATGGAAAATACATTCACAGATTTGAACACTGGATTTTGGTAGCAAGGAAAGAATTCCAACTACCTCTTGGAAAGCTTGCCCAATGATCAAACCCAAACCTTCTGGCCTGTACAGGATCAGCCCCCTCAAGAAGAGAGTTTCTATGGAAAACCTTACAACAAGGTTTAAAGTCAATGAAACTTCACCTGTATCAGTTCATTGACTCCTGATTTACACCACTAAAAATTACTAGATAGCCAAGGTAACGCTAGATAATTATTAAATATATAATCAGTGTAACCATGCCCTCTAGAGGACTAAATTTACCTTCATAGAGTCAAACCCAACCCTTGGGTCTGAACACTTAAAGTCTGGGGAAGAGGCATTTTGGGTGTTTGTATTCCTTCCACATTTGAATCTAGACATGAATCATGATTTCCTCACTGGCATCTTACCCTACAGTGGCTTGAACCAACTCCCAAGATGGCACTGGTAGATGAGTTTTAACTTTTGTACCCAGTTGGTGTCTCTGCCAAAAAATTAATGCAGCTACTGCCCACCCAGAGATCAAAGGTCTGATCCAAGACAAACAATTAATGCAGCTAATGCCCACCCAGAGATCAAAGGTCTGATCCAAGACCTTAATCTCTACCAAAGGGAAGACCACTTTCGAAGACGTTTCTCTGCCTTGCAAGGCCTGACCCAAATCAACATGATGAGTGTTAAATAAACACTGCTCATGTTCTTACCTCCTGTTTTCCCCATCTTCCTTTGCTTTTTTTTCTGCATTCACTGGCAATTTCCCCAACTTTCCTTGGTCAGTGTGGTTTACATTCCCAGTTGGCTTGAGCTGAAAAGTGAAAGTGAACTCAGTGAGCAGTTGGTTTGTGGTGGCTGTGATCACCCATGGGCTGCTGGGGGCAGGATCAGCTCGCTGTGTCCATGGGTCCATGGTGCAGGCTGCCACACTGTCCTGAAGGAGCCAACAAATGCCTGAGGAGCTCAGTTTTGGCCTGAAACATCCACATTTTGGGATCAGGAACACACTACTGTGAGCATGTGAGCCACAGCTGTGTGCCAGCTACTTTGAAAAACAAAATCTGGAAAGGAACAGGGAAAAGGTGAGAGATGCAGTGCAAAGTAATAAAAAGGAAGTTCTTCCTCATCACTTCAGCAGGTTTCTGAGGGGCAGGAACAGCCCAGGGATGCAGGGCTGACGTGGGGCCACTGTTCAGGCACTGTTCAGGCAGTTGAGGGATGAGCATCAAGAATGCCAGAGAATATTTTGGCATCTTTTCTGTGGCACCTTAGCTTGTGTCTCAAGTTAGCCTGCTCTCCACAAGTTTAAGGGACATAGGTAATTAGAACGCAGATGCAAGTTAGTGGTTAAATTGAGTAAATCCAAAGTAGCTCAGATATGGGATTTTCAGAGCCTGTACCATTAGCTTTGCTTTCCTCATAGAGCCATTGAGTTGTTAGAAACCAAGTATACTACAGCTGTCAGACACTGGTCTTCAAAACCACTCTGTGGATGTGTTTTTTTTGTGGTTTTTTTTTTGTTTGTTTTGTTTTGGTTTTTTTTAAATCCCACTTCATGGTATTCTTTTTTTTTCCTGACTTTTCTCCCAGTACAAGAATATAAGTTTTTTCCCCTGGTTACTTTGACTGTGCTGACCTGGTTTCTTGCCTTCCTCTGGAAATGTTTAGGTGTCTCGGCAATGGAGAGGATGAATCAGTGACCATGCAGCAGGTCTGGGAAAACCCCAGCAGAAGGGAGTGTGTGGGGAGCAGAGAGGAAACAGCTCTGCAATGAAGGGTGCTGTCAGTCCTCCTTTTCTCTCGAAATTTTCATTAGCAGCCAGTATTGCTGCACTGAGCAGATGCTGCCCTTTCTCTAGGTTCAGAAAGACTTTGTGACCAGTTTAAAGGACAAAACTCAAACCATTTCAGTGGTAGCTGAAGAATACACTATAGACCATGAATGTTCTGGCAGTGGGAAGCTCTCGGCATATTGGAAGCTGAAGGATGATTTGCTGGGAAGGTGCAGATCCTCAGAGAGGGCTGAGAATGGAGGCAACCACTCAGGGTTTAATTCCTTCTCAGAAACACCAACTGCCTCATCTTGGGATCATGTCACTGCTCGGTCCCAGCCTAGTGCAGATACAGCCATTGGCTTCAGAAGCAACAAACACACCTGAACAACAGGCAGAGATTTATAGAGAGTTCATTAAGTGAACAGGCCACCTTGGACAAGTAAATAATCTGATATGGAGGGTATTGGACAAATATTGAATAAATGCAGAACAATGCAAGACGATGATCTAAATATTGAATTTTTAAATTAGAGAATGCAGTCTTTAGACACTCTGCCCAACAAAAGTTGGGGGTAATATTCTAATGTATTTGTTATTCTTTTTTTAAAGAGTTTTCCATAGAAAAGAGTGAATTAAGCATAATTTAGGCAAAAATCATTCCCCCCAGAATTCAACATCCTGTATCTTGGCCCTGGGCAGGGATGCACAGTGTTTTAGGGATTTTGAGTCATCCCACTGAGTTCAGCCAGATTAGTCATATGCTCAGCCTAAGCCCAGCGAGAAGTACCATGTGCGACCAGAGTTTTTATTTCCAAAAAGAAGAGCTGGTTCACGCTCAGATTTCCAGAATATCCATCCATTAAACCAATGGCACAAACCTGTGCCCTGAGTGTTTGAAAAGTGCTGTGTAAAAACGCATGGGGACTTCCTGCAAACAAATACTTTTTCACCTACAACCAGTTGAATCTGAATCAAATGAATGGGTGTGTTGAAACAAAGAGTGAAAAACAAGAGTGTGTTGCGTAAACTGATAATATAATAACACTGCTAGGGTTGAGTAACGTGCTAGACTTTCTCTGAAAGTGGTAAATATTTTTTGAATTCTCAACAGAATTCTGTTTGATACAGCTACTGTAGCTGACATTCTGGTTTACTGCATGACTAAATCATATTATAAATGAAATTTAAAGGTAGTTAACAAAGTAATCTTTATGTCAAATGGGTGAAATGTGGGTTCACCATTTGAGAATGTCATTCTGTCATTCTTTGGTTTTGTAGTGTCCCTTAAAGACTAATCTAAAAGAAAATTAAATTAATTTCATGCTCACCACTTTTAAATTGCAGAAGTGAAAACCTTTCAGGACTTGCCAATTACTAAGGAAACTTCATAGCTGGATTATTCCCAAATTGCACACCCTTTATTTTAACCACTAAAGGCAAACACATGGTTTTGATGGGTCGTAAAAGAACAGGTTGCTTTTTCAGTATTGAAAGAAGCTGTAATTACTTCCCTTGTTTGGTGACTTCCTGATTTACTTAGGTTGTTATGGGTGATCCTATTCTGCTGAGGTAATTGGAGCTGCTGGAGTGCAGCCGATGACCTGAGGGAATGACCAGTGGCTTTTCAGTCCAGGTGACTTGCACCTAATGAGTAGAGTTGTTCTTCCCAGGAAACGAGGACACTATAACTGCCCTAAGTGCTTGGTATGTGTACTTTAAAGGCTTATGTTTCACACTCCAGGAAAATTATCTCTCTGTATGAATTGCAGAAACCAAACTAAGTCAGTTCCAGTTACAGAGAAAATGAAGGTATTTTCCTCAGGCAGAAAGAGAGAAATAGATCTCACCAGGAAGGTGAGCTTCAGATACTTCTGAAGACAACCAAATGCTGCCGTACTAGCACAGTTCCTTAAATCAGTTCTTCTTTGTAACACGAGATATAGTAAAACATGGTTGCAATGAGTGGGTGATTTGAGTAAGAATCAAACTACTTAAGAGTTAGAAGTGAAACCACACACATTTTTAAAGGCTAGCACAGGCTGTGGGAGGGCATCGTGCCTGAGTCATGCTTGGAGGAGAGGGAAAGTTGCATGCAGTTACCCTCCCCAGGGGACCAGCCACCCCCTCAGCTGAGGTCCCTTTCTTCCCCCAGCAGATGAGACAGGCAGCCATCCACCAGCTCAGCAGTGCTCCCCAGAAAAGGCAGTTTTCTCACCTGGCAGAGTGTCTTGGTTTAGCCACAACTGTTGCTTGTTTTGGGTTATTTTGCACATTTTTTCAAATGTATCTTATATGACCTTTCTGCTCAGATGGACAAATTTGCTGCATGCTATCTGAAGGTGAGGTACATGATATAAACCTGTGGTTCCTGATCTAAAGTATCCTAGATCTCATGTGTTTTCAAACTCATCTGCCTTGGTGTATTGTGCAATAGATTAGTTGCTCCAAATAAACCGATGGGAAGAGGTTAAATTGGCCAACTCTGAGTGTAAAAGTCCTGTATCACGAATCATACACAGCTTTTCCTCCATGACCTCAGTAGAGTCTGGTGGATCTATCCAGGTATGAAACCTTGCACAGGGTGTGAGTACATAAAAAAGTTACATCACTGTGTAAACTCAATTTACAACCCCTTACAGCTGTCTGTTACTCAGAGAACAAAAGCTTCAGGGGAGAAGCAATCACAAGCAAAGACTGAGGAGTAGCTGAGATGCTGATGGTGAGCACCTAAGTTAATCTCAGAGTAACTCAACCACAGATTCAGTCTCTAGAAGGTAACACTTGAGGATTTGAGCGTTCAAGGACAGCCAGAAATCTAGTTCCCTAAGACACTCATCATCCATGAACTGACGTTAAAAAACTAACCAGGAAGGAGTTTGGCTGTGGGATGTCTTCAAAGCTGCCAGACTATGCTGCCACTTAAACTACCTAAATCTTACAGCATCTTAATTTCAGAAGTTATTTTAAGAGATATCTTGCTTGTTACTACAAGGGATTGCAGACAAGTACATTAACAGCCAAGATTCACCAACACCTGTAGGCACCAAAGGAAGTCTCACATACAGTATCCAGATGTTCTCTGCTGGAGAAAGAATAGAGAGCACAGGATCTTCTGGGAGTCCCCAGGGAGGGCAATCCTTTGAGAGACACCTGGCCAGCTCATTGTTGAAAAGGCTCACTCCCTCATCTTTTCCTTCTCAAAGTTCAACCTAAAACCTTTTCAAAATACTAGAAAACCTGGCCATTTCTTTAAAGTATCCTAAAAGTTTGAGCCTTCCTTGTAAAACACAACCAAGCTACATTTCCAGTGGCTGGCACACAAACTGGGTACAAGAGCAGCCACTGTAGCATTTTACTTCAACCCAGGATCAAAATTAGTGATCAAGGAGAGGCTTCGTAATGTAGGGAGCTCCAGGAACCTTTGTTAAGCTGATCAGTTGAATAACATCACCATCAAGAACTTAGAGATGATCTGAAGATCTAATTATTTACATTCATTATGGATTCCAAAACAGGAGAAACGGAGCAACTACTGAGGATACTGAAATAACATTTACAGAAGGCAGGAGTTAAAGCAGAAACCTGAGCCTGAGCTTGGGAGGGCACACGTGCCTCCGAACACACGCAGTCGAGCGACAGGGGAAATCTAGAAAAGTGATAATGCAGAGACAGGTAATAAATTGTAGTTTGCAATGCTATGTCTCAGGGAAGAAAAATCCCATCTATTAACTGGGGCAGATAAAATTTCTTTCTGTGAAGTAAAAGGACACGTCTGGATGCCCCTCTCAGCTGGGACTGTCAGTGCTGCCAGATCCAACCCACACCCCAAATGCAGCAAGTGGAGGGGAGGCTGTGGGCGAAGGTGCCACCCACAGACAGGTTTTTAAAAGCAGAAATCTCCACCATCTGACACCGATCAAACTCTCAGAGCTCATTCCCATCAAAGCTCCTGGCCTGGCCAAGACCTGGGGAAGCAGGTCTGTCCTGGTCTCCAGGATGGCGTATGGGACACCAGAACTGTGTGTCAGACTCCTGCTGTCACTTCCCCTGGAAAACACCCCCCACCTTTCCCCCTTCCCAAGTCAAACAGCCTTATGGAAAAGCGATGTTGTGTAGGACTGGAACATCAGCCCCATGTGGGTGAGTAGAGTCATCTGGGCTGTGAAAGACCTCCAAGATCATTGAGTCCAGCTGTTAACCCAGCACTGCCAAACCCACCACTAAACTCTGACCCCAAGTGCCACATTTACACAGCCTTTAAATTCCTCCAGGGATGTGACTCCACCACTTCTCTGGGCAGCCTGTGCCAGAACTTGACAACCCTTTAGGTGAAGAATTTCTCTCTAATATCCAATCTAAACCTCCCCTGGTGCAACTTGAGGCTGTTTCCTCTTATCCTACCACTTGTTTCCCGGGAGAAGAGCCCAGCCCTCACCTGGCTAGAACATCCTTTCAGGTAGTTGTAGAGAGTGAGAAGATTCCTCCTGATCCTGCAGCCACCCATTACAGCCCTGCAGCTCTGTGACTCATCTCACCCTGTTTCTGTGAGTGATCAGTGACCTTAAAGGATGAGGGTTTGGATTATCTTGTTCGGTTGCTGTAGAATTAACAGCTGAATTTGTCAGCTCCCATGGTCAGATGTGTGAAAAACTACTAGAAAATTACATTAGCTAAGTAGTTACCTGGGATCTTTGTGACCTTCAGGGAGACAACCATCACCCTCCAGGCCAGCTGGGACTCAGCTGTGCTCAGAAGAGTCACAGCACCATCCAGGAATGACGTAGCCTGAGCCCTCCAGGACAAACATAGGTTTGCCACGGAGTCCTCCTCCCTTTTACAAACCTCCCTGAAGGAAAAGGCACGAATCAGCAGCAGCCCTGGGGGAGCTCCCAAGTGAGGGAACAGATGCTCTCTGCTCCTCTGCCCACCTCCCCTCCAAAATGATCTGACATGCCCAGAAGGCAGAGTATGGGAGGTGATGATGAATAGCTTTGTTTACTCTGTCCCGATATGTTATAACAGGCAAGGAGATAACATTTGTTGAAATACAAATCTGTCATAAAAGTAAGCAACTAAAAATACAAGTAAAATAAAACAGTCTTCATGTCCTAACTTTCCAGATGTAAGTTTCTGAGATCCCACAGGAGTTGTTATTATTATTATTATTATTACTACTATTACAATAATAATAGGATTCCCAGTCATGGAGTGGAACCAGCACTTACATAGCAGTGCAAGACTGGAGACCAGAGGTGAGTGCAGACAGCAGGGGAGCAGATGTTGCCTTGCCTGCTTTTTTCAACATGTTGAGAACTCATAACCACCATGTCCACTGGGGACACTCGGCAAGGTGGGGGAGAGCTCTCTGAACAGGAGGGACTCCAATCCTCTCATAGTTACAGATTATGAAGGTATCAGCCACAACTGTAAGAAAGGAGGAGGAATAGGCTCAGGACCAGCCTCAAACCTCTTTAAGGAATGTCCCATCCCTCTATTGCTTTACTTCCAAACATGGGGGAAGCTCAGGTGGTTTGGGGCTCAACTTTCCTCCCAAACCTGGGTCATTTTGGATTTAGCGATTTGGCCTCTGTGAGTTGATTGAGAAGGGCTAGTTGCAGACTTTGGATCTAAATTCAACCCTTCCCAAACTTATGTGGGAATGCTCCGACCCATCTCTATTTGTCTTGGGTAGGGGAGTTCTGTGATGCTATCTGCAGTGGAACTTTCCACTAGCAACAACACGAGAGACAAAGAGCTCGTGCTCTGACCTTTATAAAACTATTCCTTAACAAAATTTACTCAAGTAAAGAATCCACAATCCTCTTTGGTTTTACTCATTTAATTGATATGGACGTAAAATATTTTGCGTTGTTTTAATAATAGTTTGGTTTTCTGCTATTTAAAAAAAAAAGTTCATTTCTCCGAACATATTTTTAGCAAAAATATTTTGCTTGAACTTTTTTCCTCTGCCTTCAAAGGCTGCTGCACAGTTCTGGGGTGCTAAATACTAAACTCACATTCTACCACTCCATCTCCTCCCATTTGGATGGTAATCACAGGATCCCGATGCCAAACTCTTGAAGATATTTTTTCCAGCAGCAGCATCTGGCTTCTTGGCAGACCCCGCGAGCAGTTGTGTTGGCAGCGGTGGGAGCTGCTTGAGTCTGTCATGTGTTTAGGCTGCTGCAGAGCTGTCTGAACCGCCTTGTTGCCTTAGACAGTATGTTCTCTTGACTTCCATTTCGTTTTGATAAATTTGTACTTTCTGTTGTGCGCCTGGTAACGGAACTGTGTCGATCCCGGCAGGATCTATATATAGTTTCTCTAATCAAGAATAATAAGGGATGTTTGCAGAGAGGTTTCAGCCCAGCAGCCCCCAGACCTGCTCGGCACACAAAACTGCTCCGTGACCTCTGTGAGGGATCAGTTTGCACGGCCTGAACTGCAGCCACCTCGCGAAGGGATCGCGGGAGCACCAAACCCGCAGGAGACCCTCGAGCTCCAGGCACTCTCTCCACTGTCCTGCCACATGCCAGGAACTCTCTGACTAATTCCTGTCATGGGAAGACCAAGATTCCAGCCTGCAAACTGACTCATGCAGCTCATTTGAGAAGCCCCTTTCTGCCTCCTGAGTACCTTAAATTTTGTGTTCCATTGAAGGCACACCAGGAGGGATCTGCCACTCCTGCTTTACAACCTGGCAGGGGAAAGCTTTGAACTTGACTCCCTTTCATGCTCAAGATAGATAGTAAAATAGGTAGAAGTAAAGAATGGATTTATTTCCTAACAATGCAAATGCATAATTCCTGTTTCAGAAGAAAGATGCATACGAAAAAAGAAAACTCTGCTTAGCTATACAACCCCCCATAAAGCCTGAATTTCTCTCTCGGTTTCAACCACTCAAAACCCAACCAGGGTGCTCATACAGCTCTCTGGACTGTAATTAAGTGCAAGGCTTCGCCTTCCTTTTCCTGTTGCTGGAAACCACTGTTAGAGGAGACATATTTCTTTAGATATGCAGCTTTCTTGCATAGGCTCAAAATTTTATTGTGTTACATAGTTGTTAAGGGTTTCTTTTCCACCAGAAAGGCCCTGAATGGAAAGGCCCAGAATTCTACCTGTGACTCAGAATGTCTTTGATTCCAAAGACCATTCTTTTTTGGAAGTACTACATTTTATACTTATTCCAGAAGATTACTAATCCATCCTTGCTTAGTTCTAGGAACACAAGTGTCTCTCTGTATGGCCAGGTAGAAGCTGCTCATGGCCTGAGCACAAATAGAACGTGCTGACATCTTTCCAGAAAGGTGCAAGTTGCTTCAGAAAGGAAGGGTGAGACGCTGTTCTAAACACATGATGATGATGTTGTTGATGATGATAATAATAATAATAATACTGTGCAGTTTGTTATTCTAGGTCTTGGGCAAAACTACAGAATGATCCAGTGAGTCCTGCTCTCACAGGACGTGGTGTGTCTGGGTTGATGACCCAAAACTTCAGCTCTGAGGAGTAACAGTGTACTGTGACAAACTCTAGGCTTCTAGAATAGGACAGAGTGCTACATGCTGTTGAAATGCAACTGAAAGTTGTAATTTAGACATTTTGCTTTAGTGTTATTACTTGTCCAAGTTCTAATGAAGTACCTGACATCTTTAGAAAAGTACTCTTTGGTGTATCTAGGAGGAATTTCAAGTTGGTTTCAAGTTGAAAACGGCACTTCTGAGAGCTGGAGGTCCCCCAGAAATTCTGCCCTTAAAGGAGTATGTTAGAAGGACACTTACAGTCCTCAGTTACACCTCCCAGACTCACACCCTGTCCTACAGCTTCATGAGGAGTAAGGGCCAGAACTACTAGACATCCAAATGTACCCAAACCTCTCTTCCCTGCTTTTCCCCTTACAGCATCCTTGGGAGGGACAATCAGGACATGAGGAAAAGCAGCACAATTGGTTTGGTTTTCACAGGGTATCTGTGACAGCAAAAAGACACATGACAGGCCCTGTGATGCTTCAGTGAGGGCCTTTATCACTGAGCTATCCCTTCTGTACACGTGTAGCACACACAACACCCCTTCATTGAGGGCTTCTCTCTCCCAACTGTTCCCATTGCAAGGTTGGATGAGCTTCTACTCACCAAAACTGCACAGTGACCACATGGGTGTCTGCTGCAGAAAATGCTGAGTAAAGGTGAGGGAGCATTTCAAGATTTCATAGCCTTAAGAGAAAAATGAAATAAAAATTGCTTCAGGAACTTGCTGAAAACAGCAGAAAGATGGATCCTACTGGACATGGAGGCACTGAGCCACAGCCACTCTTGGAGCACAGAATCACAGGCAATAGAGAAGAAAACCAACTTCTTTACATAGTCTGTTCTCCCCAAGAATCAAGTGGAGGCCAAGTTATGAGTGGGATTATTACTGCAGGTCATTGTGGGGTATCCCAAAGACTTAGTTTTGTAACAGGATTTAGCAACACTGGACACAGCTCTTGGTGCTGGAACGTATGACTCATCAGATCGTGCAATATTTAGGCTTTGATTATGTACATAAGTCACCCTACAAACCTGCTGCCATCAGCAGGATGCTGAGACACAGCACTGGGAGTCAGAGGCTCAAACCACCCCTACCCCTGTGTAAGGTGGGCAGGTGGGCACCCATGAGCTGGCCCAGCAAGGGGCCCTATGGATTCAATGGTGTCTGCCAAGAGTGGTCACTTGTGTGCTTGAAAGAAAGGGACTCTCTTCCCACAGTTCTCTGCCAAGGATGTAGCAGCCTCCAGGTAACCATCCCTCTCTGTCCAGAACTTTGCCTTGTAGTAACTTTACTCGCCCTCTCCCGGGCTGCCTCTCCTGCCTGCACTCCCCTGGAAGCCACAGCCATGCAGGGGGAAAGCCACCTGCACAGGTCTCCTCCCTGAGGGCTCTCTGCCACTCCTTCAGTGTTCAGAAGGGCCACTGAGAAGCTGAAATGAAGAGGTGAGAGCTGTGAGAGCACCATCTGGTCAAGGATCATATCAGGAGTATCTCTGGCCTTATGCTTCTCAGGGGCAACACCATGGCCCAGTGGGTGATGAGTGTATTTATCCCCAAGATTTTCCACAAAATCAAAATAAAGCTGTGCTGCTCCAACCCCAAATCTGATTTCTATACAGAGACATTTGTGGTTTCACAGAGTGTTTTAAAAGAAAACAAAACATAAGTTTGGACACAACTTGCCTTGTTTATTTATGAAGCCTGAATTGGGAATTAACTTTTTCCCCCCTGCCTTTATATTCCCTTCTGCAGCTTTGGCATGGCTGAGGGATTTGTGTAACTATCTCCAAAAAATCATAATCACAGAAAATTCAGGAACGAGTTTGTTCTTGTTTATTTACCAGTTCAATTCACCATCCCTAATTTCTTAGCACTTGTTGAGATATGACTATATCCAACCATATAAATCTGGACGTTTCAGAAGTGTGTCTGAGCGAGAACCCTGACTCAGACTTACTTCCAGGCAGTTTTGCTGACATATGGATTCAGAGAGACATGATCAGGTTTCAAACTTTTTCAGTTCTTTTTCTAAGATCAACATACGTGCCAGATGTTTTGTGATTCACTCATCACTAATAAACAATCATTTTACTATGGCAAAACCTCATTCAAGTGCAATTTCCAGCCGGTATCAGAAATGCTGCTTTAATAAACTCAATTCAAGCGTTTCGTCTGAATTCAAAGGAGTTACTCCAGGGATGATTTTGGATCAATGTATTTAATTTGTTTTGTGGGATAGAGGAACATTCCTTCCTTATATATGTGGTTTATTTGTGTCTATGCATTCTGCAAAGGAGAACATAAGTCATTTAAGGAGCCAGCTTAGGAAATGCAGGGAACCACAGTAAGAAATTAGGGAGATGGATTATTTGGAGGGGTTCCTATAAGACCCAGCTGAAGCTATTTTGTTGAAAACCTTTATGAGGAACTAGCCCATGCAACATCTCAGTGTATTCCCAGAAATTCCAGAAATGTTTAATCAGATATTTAGAATTTCCAGTATTAACCAGAAGTGCTGCCAATGGAAAGTTGGACTTCTGGCACAAGACTTTTGTCTTATTAAAGCAGATTTGTTTGTTGTTATAAGGTGTTACTTCCCAGAATTTTATTATGGAGAAGTAACAGCTCATGGTAGTTGTGGATTTTATAGATATCCAGTAATTATAAGTAAAATCTCAAGATATACAGTTTGGTTTTATGTAACAACAGAAAAGTGCCAGTATGAGGTTCTAAAAGGACCCCAAGGGGTGTATGTCATTCCCAGTACAAATATTTCTGATCCATGTGTCTCCAAAAATCTTTTGGAACTCCCAGTTTAAATCTCAGCATTTAAAATGTCTTCAGTTGAGAAACTGGGTCCAGTCTGATACCTCTGCTAAGAGCTAGAAAGGGAGGGACACTTTCAACTGCTTTTTTTTTTTTCATTTGAAAGTGAAGAAAAGTCAGCTCTTGGGAAGAGCTGCTTGACCACTTGCAGGATCAAGTGTTTGGACAAGTAATGACTTTTACAGTATGGGTCTGGCCAGGGCAGGAGAAGGGGAAAGAACCCAAGTGACATCTTCACTCCACTGACTTTATTCAGTAACCTCCTGTGCCTCCAACAGAACAGAGGTTTTGTGCAAATATCTCAGAAAGTGCCCAAGTTCCTTCATGCAGCTGACACAGATTCAAGGTTGAACTTTTCTCACTCTGGGGGGCAGGGTCACTCTCCCACTCAGTCAGTGCTTCAGGTCACCATCAATTCCTTGCAAATCGAGGAAAAGTCTTTCTAAAAATCCCATCATCTTTTTAAGTGGGTCTGAATCATTCTGGCAATGTAGCTTTCCATACATCCACTCAGAAAAGGCTCAGAGCAATAAATCAAGCACAGGTGTCAGACAGGTGGGCATTTACCACTTATAAATATAAGCAATGTACCAGATCTCTCTTTCCCACCTGCAGCTGTGGGAAATGAGGTGGTATTACAGCTTTGCTGAGGGATGAGACACGAAGCCAAAAGGATGTACAAGCAGACAGAGCACTTTGGAAATGCAATCACCATCATCAAA
Organism: Pachyramphus minor; assembly: GCA_013397135.1. Taxonomy (NCBI): domain Eukaryota; kingdom Metazoa; phylum Chordata; class Aves; order Passeriformes; family Tyrannidae; genus Pachyramphus; species Pachyramphus minor. The sequence continues at coordinate 123,610 of VYXB01004614.1, read as the reverse complement.
TACAGTTTTTATATTGTGTTTTTTGTTTAATCATCCCTGATTACATTAGATCCTCTCACAGTATAAATCAACATGGCTTTATGGAATTCCTACTGACTCTTCTCTGAGACCTGAGCATGTCATTTTTCTCTTCTCCACCCATCCTTGTTTTTGACTATGTCCTACCTCCAGAGACAGAAGTATCCAGGGCTGTTTTCACCACAGCTGAACACATTTCTCTAGCTGAACAAGCCCCTGAAGCCATGACATGGCTGTGTCTGTCACAATGGCACAGCAAAGGGTGGCTGTGATTTCCCTGCAGAGCCTCTCCCAGTCATCTGCCACCAGTGGCCCCAAGCAGCCAGACCTGCCTGACCTGCCAGGTGACTGCAGCCATGGAACTTGGAGGTATTAGTGATGAAAAAGCCCTCAAGTCCAACCATTAACCCAGCACTGCCATGTTACCACTAAACCATGTCCTCAAGTGCCACATCTACATGTCTTTAAAATCCCTCCATGGATTCACTCCACCACTTCTCCAGGCAATCTATTCCAGTGCCTGACCACCCTTTCAGTGGAGAAATATTCCCTAATGTCCAATCCAAACCTTCCTTGGTGCAACATGTGGTTGTTTCCTCTCCTCCTGTCCCTTGTTCCCTGGGAACAGAACTCAACCCCCACCTCACTCTCTCCTCTTGTCAGGATGTTGCAGAGAGTGAAAAGATCCCCCTCTGAGCCTCCCTATTCCAGGCTGAGCCCCCCCAGCTGCTCCTCACATGACTGACTCTCCAGTCCCTTTCCCCAGCTCTGTTCCCTTCTCTGGACACGCTCCAGCCCCTCAATGACTTTCTTCTTGTTCATGGCCCAGAGCTGGACAGAGAACTCGAGGTGCCTCAGCCGTGCTCACCACAGAGTGCCCAGCACTGCCCTGGTGCTGCTGTCACACCATGGCTGGGACAGCAAACCTGGGTGACCCCGGGCTCATGTTCAGCTGCTGTCGGTGAGCACCCCCAGGGCCTTTTCCGCCAAGTAGGTTGATACTGGTTGTGATGGTTTGGTCCAGGTCCTTTTCCCGGTAACCAGGTTGTAACTAGGGAAGTGACCACGCTCCCAGTATTCCATATGATTTTTACATAACAGGGTATAAATAAGAAGGAAGGAGAAGCCTTTGCTCTCTTCCCTTCTGGTGGGAGCCAGAGGTGCAGGTTCTGTGCTGTGGGCTCTGCCCGTGTGCAGAGTGAGGCCTGGTGTGGCCTTGTGGGCCTTGGGGGCGGAGGGTGCTGGCGAGTGGTTGGCCCTGTTCGGCTGCCTCAAGGATAGCAGTGAGATTTTACTTGGTTAATACTTCTTTGTGGGTTTAGAGTGTGTATTTGTTTTGATTTTCCTTCCCTTTTTTTCCCTTTTTCTCATTCCCTTACCCTCTCCCTTTGGGGGTGGGTAGTGACCCTTAACTGTGTATATAGTGTATTAATTGTATATACCTGTGATATATGTAAATATATATCTATATTTTGATATAATTTGGTTGAGTTTGGGTTCTTCAGTTTCTGTGGGTTTTTCTTCCCTTTGCCCTGAGAGGGCAAGGAGGGGGGAGGGCCTTTGCTGTGGGTTTGGGTATTTGGCTGGGTCCCGGCTCCAAACTATCACACTGGTACTTTTTAGGTATTCACAAATACCACTGATGGTTACCAGCAATACCTTCTGGTAGCAAAGCTTGGATGATATTATCCCAGGGAGGGGAGGTGTGAGGTAATCAGTACAAGTTGGGTTGTGCATCAGCATCATCCCAGGAGTCTTGCAGAAAGCAGTGAGCTTGTCACACAGCATTGCCAGCTTGATTCCTCCAGACAGTATGAAAACAGAGAGCCTAAAGTCAAGTTTCTGGTCACTAGGAGAGGCCTGGGGCTGTAGAGCAGCCAATTAAAAAGAGTTTTGATGTCTCCTGCCTGTGACTTTCACACTGTCATGAGATGTGAGGATAAAAATACCTCTTCAAGGCCTGCCTGAAACTCTACAATCCATTTACCTCATCCTACTTCCCCCTTCAATCTGGGCTGCCTGTCCTGGGACCCTTGGAAATCAAGAGATCATAGAATAATAAAATCATTTAGGTTGAAAAAGACCTTTAAGACCATTGAGTCCAACTGTAAACCCAGTGTGAAGTCCATCACTAAATCATGACCCCAAGAGCCATTTTAGTGTATTTCAAATGGGGAAACTGAGTAACAGCAAAATGGTCTTTAAAAAGTCTTTATATTGAAATCTTTTGAGTAAAAAGCTACATTTAGGCCAAACGGGAAAAAACCAAATCCTATTGGAATGAGTTCCAATAGATCAGTCAGTTTTCACAGAGGTAATGAGGAAGTTCAGAGGCACCCTACTATCTTTCCATTAAATAAAAGTGTCTTTTATCTGCTGGGTTATGGGCTATGAACATCTCACTGAGATTTCTGAAAGTGCAAATCTCACCTTTTGTAGGTTCATCCAGTGTGAACCATCTGCCAACCAAAGTTCACAGCATTGAACCGAGAGAGAGATCAAAGGCCTCAGGACCAGAACAGTGAGATACAGATTATTCAAGCAAAGACCAAAAAAGCATTAAAAATGGGTTTGTATTTTACTAACCTTGCTGCTGGCTGAGAGTATTTCTTAGGGGTTAGAGAGAAGCAGCTGGCTTACAACACCTGCAAATTATTCTTTGATAAAGTGATGTGGCTTAGACTTCCTGATACCCCATTATTAGCAGTTACTTCTTCCTGGTTTTACTGCATCTATTGCTGTGCACAGTCCATTTGTTCAGACAGGTGACTGTACATTGTCTGCCAAGTCAGTGCAATAAGGTACAGAGCCATTGTGTTGATTTATATCTCAGCTAAACCCTCAGGTGTGCAGGGTCCCAAATTATGGACATGAGAGAAGCAGCTGGCTTACAACACGGGACATGTCTGCTTGGTATCTGAAGGGGCAATTTTTGCATCTCTGTTTGTTACGAAATGTGGAATGATTGGACAACATATAACAAAAGCATAACTGAAAGAGGTCTGGGCTCTTGAAAGCCAGCGTGCCTGATCATCTGGGCAAGAGCCCTAGGACAGCTTTTCAGTTTGCTCAAAAGCTCCTCCTGCGTTCCAGTCACTTTTGGCCATCCCCAGACACCAGATGGAAACAACAGCTCTACAGAGATGGGCCACGGTGGTGAACACTCAGCAAAAAGCACTGAGGCAGAGAAGGCACATGAAAGGTCTGCAGCTTTTGCAGAAGGACACTGACTTCTATGTAGAAAATAAGATTTCTTTTTAAAAAATAATTTAGCTTAAAGTAGGAAAAAGTATTCTCACAGTAACCTGTTCCTAGGCACTGGCTAATTTAGCATTAAATCCCATACTCTCCCTGGCACTGCTGCAGAGGAAGGTATTTCCTGAACAGCTCGTTTCAAGTTTCATTCATAGGTACTGTCTAAAATTAGATCCATCACTTTCATTCAGGTCCAAATTCTTTGCCTAGTGTAACATTTTTTAGAACCAGAAACTCAGTTAAATGTGCTCCATCATCTACCCTATTCCCCGGAGCTGGCAGAGGGCTGCAAGTCCTACCAAGGGATTCATGAGAGCTGGGCTGGCAGCAGGGACTCATAAACCTGTGGCTAAATGCAAAGTACCTGCCTTTATGGGTGATCACAAACTCCAAAGAGAAACAAACCCTCCCTTCCACTCTGGACAAGGCGCTTCCTGTCCTGTGGAGATAAACAAATGCTTGGTGGGGAAACTTTGGCCTGTGAGCTGGGCCCTGAAGTGTGGCCAGAGGATGCTCTTGCCTTGCTCACGTGGAGCTGTGACCCTCGGGAAGCACTGAACTACTGTTCCCCCACTGTCTTACCACAGAGGATCTGGATTGCTGGTTGAGCAAACCATAAAATCCCTGAGAGGGAAGGGTCTCACCAACACATTGTACAGCACCTTGGATTTATTTTGACCCCCTTGGAATTTTTTTTTTTTACTTTATCCTGCTTTTTTGTCAGGAAAACTTCTGAATATACCAAAGGAGGGTTGCTGGGGAGAGGGTAGGGATTTCTTAGGAAGGACAGCCTCAGAGGGCATCCCAGGATGACAATTTATTGTATTCATGCTCAGAGATGATTTTCATTTTGGAGTCTCTCACATAGATGGAGAGACATCCCCTGGACCCCGATGGCTGTGGCTACCTCGTGGGAACTGGAGATCTCTGGATGCAGGTCACCCCATCCCAGGTGGAGTCTTCCCACATGCCACAACACAGAAAGGACAAGTTCGGACCTGGATCCTTCAAAGCTGTTTTGGTGCTCCCAGAGAGTTAAGCCCCAAGCCCCTTTGATGCTGGGGCTTTACTGCCTCCTGCAATTATCCCTCCTGCAAGGATGTGGGATGGTGGAATCCAGCCATGGCAGGGGGGTGATGCAGCCTGTCTGTCACCAAGGATCACAACAAAAGCACCAGAAACGTAAAAAAATAAAACTATGGGGCATTTCAGCCTGTGCCTCGAGCAGCTGGGCCCTGACTCAGGCCAGCACTCGCTGAATGAGAAACGTGCTCTGAGGCCAGACATGGCCACAGGGAGCAGGAGGCACAAACTGCTGGCAAACAAACAGGAAACAGGCACGTTTTTTGGCAAAATCCAAGAGAGAGAGCAAGTTGCCCATTTCTAGCACTTGTTAATTGTTTTAAAATCCATCTGGCTTCAGCAGCTAAATAATTTAGCATTTTGACCCATATGTCTGAAGCAATAAATAACAATAAATAAAGTGGCTGACTGCCGGGGGGGGGGATGGTGAGAGGAAGCACAAGCATTGCAGTGAGCACTCTGCACCACCCCCAGCTCCTGGCAGGGTGCAGACAGCACCAAGGGGAAGGTCCTGCTTGAATTGAAGCCCAGGGACTCTCCTTGCTCTTGTCACCAAAGAGTGGGCAGTTAGTCAGGCCAGCTGGTGAAGCTCTTCCATGGGTCATGGAGGAAACATGCCTCCAGTGCAGGGTTCATCCTAACTACTGTGAACACCTCTGAGGATGGGACACCTGCCTGTGGATACACTTGCTTCACAGATAAAAGAGGGAGCCAAAATTATTAGTGTAGACCAGAAGCTTATATTTCACTTGGTCATTTGAGTTTTTTGACCTGAATATTAGGTCAAAGCCCTCACTATCAGCTCCAAAGCACTCTCAAGTGGGACATTCCCTGGGAAATCCCAGGGCCAGAACGGATGGAGCACACGAGGATAAGACGTAAGGAACTATTCCTGTTTATACATTTGAGCTCTTCCAAACCACGGACTTGGGAAAGGTGCAGCCTGTGGTGTGGCTGGGCCCGGGAGCCTCGCCGTGCGTCACACAGGACTCCTGCCCTGGCTTTGTGTGGCTATTCAGGCACCAATTGGACACAGTCGAGCGTCTGCTTTTTGGGGAATGTGTTTCTCTTGCATTTAAGCTCAGATTTGAAAAGCCTTCACCTCCCTCCTCCCTTCCTCCTGGAGGCTCATGAATCACAGAGCCGCCAGACGAATGAGTCACCCAGCCAGTTTTTGGTCAAGCATGCCAGTCTGGGAGGCTCTTCTGTGATCAAATGGAAGCAGTGCTGGCTTTGTTGGTGACTGGCCATGTGTTGAGTCGCATAAACCTCTCCTAGGGGTCATCCCCATTCTCTTTGTGAGTTGTCTCTGTCAGGTTGTAATTGCTCTTTTGTCAGGAAAACTTGTGAACGTATAAAGGGAGGGTGGCTGGGGAGAGGCTGGGGGGTTTCTTAGGAAGGACAGAGTTCAGAGGCCTTCACAGGATGGCGGTGGCAGCCAGAGGAATTGTTCTCCAAAGTCTCAGTTCATTGAGCTTGAACTTCCAAGCAAACCCAGCCCATCCCTCGTGCCTGTGAACCAGCCCAGAGGACTCGGCTCACGGAGCCTGTGAGGATCCCACCCGGCCTCTCAAAGGCTTCCTTCAGGCCTCAGCAGCTCCCTGGAGAGCAGCACACACTGCAGGTGCCCCAGCCCAGCACTGAGACTGAAATGAAGGGCTCTCTGGTGGTGAGGACTGGGACAGACCACACACAGTTTAATAACTGGAAATATGGCACGCTAAAAAAAGAGTTGCCTCAATTTATTCCTGAGTAGGAAACTTGAAATCTGCCACCAGCTTGTCAAAATCTCTTTTTTGTTTGTTTGTTTTTCTGTTTCAATAAAAGAGAGATTATAGCTGAGGTTCCAGTTCTTCCAAGTTAAAATGCACTGTGGGCAAAGTGAGTCTGATCTCCCTAGGAATCATCTATTTCATTATCACTGAATTTGGTGTGGACTGTGCTCCCCTGGAAGCCTTCTTTGCCCTGTCTCACACCTCCCATCTGTCCTGCTCCAGGACAGCCATGGTGGGCAGGTGACACAGGGCAATACAAAGAGGGATGAAGGAAGTGGGGACTTGCAACCAAATTTCCAAAAGCTGTCAGCAATTTGAGCTCTATCCTCAAAACAAGGTGATCAGAGAGAGGATTATGTGACCAGGTGGACAGGAGTCCAGGGAAGGGCTGGAGCTGTGTCAGGGCAGGGTCAGGGTGGATCTCAGCAAAAGGTTCTTCCCCCAGAGGGTGGTTGGCACTGCCCAGGCTCCCCAGGGCAGTGGGCACAGCCCCAAGGCTGCCAGAGCTGCAGGAGGGTTTGGCTGATCCTCTGGGGCCCAGGGGGTGACTCTTGGGGCTGGGCCTGTGCAGGGCCAGGGGGTGGACTGGATGATCCTTGTGGGTCTCTTCTGTGATTCTGTGATTTGGGGTAGTAAAAGTGTGGCCTCACTGACGCTTGGTCCCTGACCAAAGGATCCAGGCCATGGGATGCCACTCTTCAAACAAGCAGCTCCAGCTTTGCAGGAAGCTCAGCACAGCTCCTGCCTGTGAGCTCCAACCTTCTCCTTGTTCTGTGCTTTTAGGGAAACACAAGTAGCAGGGTTCAAGTAGCTGTTTCAGTATCATCTAGGCAGCTTCATCTGAGAATCATTTCAAATACTAAACTTTAACAGAAGAATTTATCCTGGCAAGGGCTGAGATTGAATTCTTAGTCAAAAGCTTGATAATAGCTCTACAAAAGCACAGACTAACAAACTAACAGTGCCTGAATGGCTGCACTGAACTTCTTTTCTTGCAATCACTTGGTACCATCTAGGCATCATTTGGGACTGGAAGCCAAGGGTAACCCTGTCCTGTCCTGTCCTGTCCTGTCTCTCCTCTCCTCTCCTCTCCATGGAAGGGAGTTCTCCTTCCTCTTCTCTGGGGCTCACCATGAGTTCCTATTTCTCAGCTTGTCCCTTCTAGATTAAACCATCTTTTTCAATACAGCATTTTCAAGACTTTAAAGATCTTATGTCTTAACCATAGAAATCACAGAATTACTGAGATAGGAAAAGACCTCCAAGATCATTGAACCCAACCTTTGATTGGTCACCACCTGTCTCCCAGCCCAGAGCATTGAGTGCCACTTCCAGTCATTCTTTGGACACCTGCAGGGATGGGGACTCCATCAGCTCCCTGGCAGCTCCTTTCAGTGCCTGAGCACTCTTGCCATGAAGAAATTCTTCCTGATGTGCAACCTAATGATGACCCTCCCCTGGCACAGCTTGAGGCCGTTTCCTCTCAGCCTTGTTCCCTGGCAGCAGAGCCCGACCCCCCCAGCTCCACCCTCCTGTCAGGGAGCTGTAGAGAGCATGTTTTGCCTATAATAGAAAGAAACTCTGGAAAACCTGATTACAATGACATGTCTGAACACTGTGCATTGTTCAGGATGAAGCAAAAGGTGCAGGGCAGTTGGGCTAATAATGTAGATATCCACAAATAGTCATTTTACATGACAAATTAATGTTTCAACCTTTCTGCATTTATTTTCTGTCAACACTAAAGTGACTGAGTTTTACTGAAAAAAAAAAGCATATAAAAAGTTTATTTCAAAATCATAACAAGAATATTCATGGAAAATGGATTGTAAATTCCACACACCAGATACATCTTGGAAGCAGGAGTTTGCTCCTCTAACCAAGGACATCTTGTGACTAACATGACCAGTCACCACAAAACAACATAGCAAAGATATTAATGAATAATCCACTTGGATTAATTCAAGAATGTATCTGCTCAATAGTTTATGGAAGTCAAAAGCAAACATTTCATGAACAGAAATAAGTGATCATGTTCTCTAAACAGACCACACAGCTGCTGCTGCTGCACGTTGCCCCCTCTCCTCTGGGATTTGCTGGCATCTCCCCATGTTACACACCAGAAGTTCCCTGATCCCCTTTCAAAGGAGTTCATGGATTGGTCCCTGTTTCTGGAACTGTCCTGAACATTTACTGTGTTATTTTTTACCATCTCTCTGGGGCAGGTGGCAAAAGTGGAAGACTCATCAAGACCAGTATCACTGGATGCTTTCCTGAGCAAAAATCCAACATCTGAGTCTTAGAAATCAAAATAAGCAGATGAGAGTTTTGTTATTTGGGTTTGTTATTTGGTTTTGTTCATCTTTTTCAATGGCTTCTGCTAATGGGTCTCACCAGCCACTGGTATCTTCAGGAATTTTAGCTACCTGTGTGAGCTGAGGATCCATGAAAGATTATTTTCCCTGTGAGACTGGATAAGCTAATATGTTCAAAAGGAAGATAGTTCATTTGTTTGTCTGCAGATATGATTAAACTTTGGACCTTCCACAGAGCTGTATGGAGGCCAAAACACATAAATAGGTTCAGAAAGTTCCCAAAGATGAAGGCTTCACCCACAGTAGGCAGGATGGCTAACACTGCTGCATCAGCCTCCTGAGGTAAATTAAAATTGAGAGCAATGCCTTTAGCACCTTGCATTTCATGGAAAAGATTTCCCAAGCCTTAAATCTTGAACCTCAACCTCTATAATCCTGGGAGAATGATCAGTTCTGTACTTCTGGTATACAATGATGCCATTGGTTATTTCTGCTTCTTGCTGCACAACATCTACTGAAGATTATTCACTTCTCACTCACTCTTTAAAGATGAATTTTTAAAATGCAAAGGCCACCCATCACCTGAACCACAGACAGAGTCAAAGGCCTACAAGGACTGTCAGTATGTTGGTTTTCATTCTCAGAAGGAAAGGCAAAGCACCCTCAAAACCTTACAACACTCTGCCTTCACTCCCACCCCACCTGACATCTGCACTCCTCCAATTGCTCCAAAGGTGCAATATAGAAAATTATTTACATATATCACAGAGCTGCATTTATGTACAGTTCAAAGAAGCTTGGAGCTAAATGCTTGAGGGGGGTGGTCACAGACAGGAGCAAAACACCACTGAGATTTCTCTTGCTTCTTAGCAGGGATGAGGGCAGTCAGCAGGGCCTGATGTAGCCTAATGCTGAGCACATGCAGAGCTGCTGTTAACGCTACAAAAATCACCAGATTTGAATGAACAGTAATGAACTGAAGGTGGTGGATGGAGCTCGAGGTGTCTGAGACCCAGCTGTGAGTCTGAGAGCAGCACAGCACACCCATGTAAGCAGAGGCACTGCCTGGGGAATACAGTTGCAGGACAAGGTTGGAAGACCAAGACAGGTCTGTTTCCCCACCCCCTGACATCATAATCATGTGAAAAGTATGATAAGACATTAAGAAAAAATTATTGCAATAAACTGATTTACCTGATGAACTATTTTGTGTGGAGTGTGACAGGAATTGGTGGCCTGTCTTGCTGTGTCTCTGGCACAACTCCACTTTGGGCATCTTGTCCTTTCACACTGCGCTCCAGGGTCATTTCAGGAGTTCCATGGAAGATCCTGGATTTACCCTAGTTTATTATCTTCTCAAGTCTTTGGCTGTAGAGATTCAGGAATGTTCCAGGAAAGTTTCACCTTAATGAATTTCTATCAACGTTACTAAAATGAAGGTGCAAGAGCCATGTCCCCTAAGCTTGATTCTCTACAAAGGAACATCTTTCTCCTTTTTTTATTTTTCTCTCCATTTACTGTAAAACTCCAGGTCAAAGAAGGTTTGACAGGTCTGAGATTAAACGTTTATGAAGACAGAGCTTTGCACACAAGCCAAATAAAACTTGCTTTTAAGTAAGAAATACTACCTACACCAGGGAAACTTTTGAGTGGTACCTGCCTCTTGTCCAGTGATTAATTGCTTTTCTCACTGGAAGTTGCTTTATCATCATTTACACACACAAAACCATGACAACAATGAAATACCACAGTTGTATTAATATGAATGTCTGCCTACATTGACCTTCTGCTTGGGAAAAGGAAATAAACAGAGCTTCAGATGATATTGAAAAAAATCAGGTCTAAGAGTGCCTAACAGCATACCTGGCTCGAAGCATCTTCCAGAATTTTGGGGATGGTCCAGTGCAGGGTTAGGAGCTGAACTTGGTGATCCTTCTGAGTCCCTTCTAACTCAACAGATTCTGTGATTTATTCCCAGATGTTTAAGGATGCTCACAGACATGGGCTGCACATTCCTGAGACCCTCCTTCTGACAAAAATCATAGAAATGTCAATAAAACAAAATTACAAAGATGCTCAAGGACTTTTCCAAGGATCACTACAATCCAACCTTTTTAACGTCCTTTCTGGGCTGAAATTTGACAGCAAACATCTGAACTTCTGATGAGTGATCCACACAGCTGGGAGCAGGGAAGATTATACAAGTGCCAAGCCCCACCAGCTTAGCTTGAGACCCAAAATTTAAGGCACTCTTGAAAAAAAATCTCCCTTGTCCCATCTTCAGGCAACAATTTGGAAGATATGCAGCATCTGCAGCTTCTATTGATTGTAAAACTAAGCCCCAGCTCTGTGAGGAGCAGGGTTTTGGTTTTATCCACATCTGATGGCATTGGTTGTTTGAGAATATAATTTGCTTCACACCCTTCTCCCCAAGAAGGAATCCTTAGAATGAGACACCAGTAACCATGTTCCAAATATACAGATATAAACTCTAAAAATAATCACCTCTTCATATTCTAATGGGAAAACAGTAAAGGGGAAAAAACAAGTCACTGGATAATGGAAAGTGGATCAAATATCCTTTTTTTTTTTTTTAATTTTACTACTGAGCTCAGAGTTGACAAAGTGTCTCAGTAGCTTTGGACGTGAAAAGAAAGCATAATGTTCTGGAGGAAGAGGAGACAGCAAATATTTAGCAATTGTCAACTTATTGCAACTGTTAATAGACACAACTGAAATTGTTAACTGAGGGGAGGTACATCGTTATGAAATAAAAGTGCTATTGCTGATTGTGAGCTGAATCTCTTTGTGAGGTAACAGAAGCACCTCCAGAACACATATCCGGATATTTAGATCAGATGCAAGATCTGCACTGCTTATCTGGCACTAGATTCTCTTATTTCTTTACTCATTGTTCAATCAACCAGATAAAAGGCTGAGAAGCAATTTTGGCTGGTGTACACTTTTTTCCTCCTGTGACCAATATTTAAGAAATTACTTAGGACACAAATTTCACCATCCAGCAGATGGTCATGAATATAATTTCTAGTAAATTACTTTTCAAATCCTTAGTCTTTACTTCCCCCTAAGTCTCACTGTGTGACTTTGATAAAGCTTCGTAAATATGCTGAAAACTTGTCTTCTTTTTCTGTTCCTTTTCAAGTTTATTTTTCAGAGTGGGAAACAAAGGGGCTGGACCATTTTTATTAGAATCTTCTTGGCATTAAATACTGCAATTAAATAATATTTTGGTGTCAATACATAAACGGTAAAATCCTAGTTTCAGGGAAATTATACTTTTGATTGTGGTGAGATCCATTGAGGGTTTTTTTTTAAGTCTTTATAATCTCCCCTCACAGGGTGTAAAATCATAAGAAGATCTGACTCTGTGTGTGAAGAATTATTCAAAGGCACACCACTCAGCAAATAAGTTTTCTTTAACATTTTTGGTCCCTCTCTGAGTTACTTTATTCCCAACAAAGATGTGAAGACCCAAGAAAAAGAAAGCTTTTCCCATGAGAATTCCTCGCTGCTTGAGTGCAGTCTCCTGTAGGTGTATAAATAAATTACAACAGGGATTTTTTTTTTTAATTTTCTTGATAGTATATCCAAGTAATTTTATCTTTTGATCTTTCAACTCTAGAAACAACTTCATGCACTGAAGTCAGAGGTGAATCATGGGAAAGCTGGGATTTGAAATGCTTGAACCCTTTCTTGCAACTTCCACAAACTGGCAATAGTTCCTTCAGGGAACTTGCAATGTGACTTCTGTGACTGATGTAAGATGTGTGCCACCTGAAAGGGAAATGAGGCAGGAAAATATGAATCCCAGAAAACAGCAAACAATTTGCAGGTGAGCTACTTGACCTTATGCTTACTGGAACGAATAATGGACAAGCAACTAAATGGATGCAATTTGTAAATCAAGTGCTTTTCACTGATACATGATGGGGCTGCAGCTGTCACTTTGGGGTTCCTGATTTCCCATCTACCTCTTCTTCCGTGGTCTTGCATAACCTGTCCAGTGTCATATTTCTACATCTCTACTTTGCTGGGTAATTGCCAACACCACAAGCTCACAGCATTTCCTCAGTCACTCCACTCTCCTGGCAGGAACTCACCCAACAACTGTAAATCATTGCCTTTCCCATAATACAAGCTCCTGTCCCTGCTGGCTTTAGCTCCTTCCCTTCCTATTCCTGTCACCCAGTCACATCTTCAACCACATTTCTATGCATAAACCCTTTCTCTCTTCTCTGGTGAAACTCCATCAAAGGGTCACTGCAGCTCTCTGCTCTCAGACACAAGGTGTGACTGCTGCCAAAACAAAAGTTCTTCCAACAGAATCCACTGTCCCCTGCATAGTCTGGGTAGGGCCTCTGTCCAAAGAGCTCACACAACATCCTTCCAGCAAACACTGCACTGGACCAACCAATTACCTAAATGAGAAAACAGCAAGATTGCCCTTCAGCACGAGGCAGTGTGGGAGAGACTGTCAGGGCTGGACTGTCTCTCATTGCTGCAGTTGGGCACTGGATCTAACATAGAACTGAGGAAACTACAGGGATCTGAGAGCCAGCAGGCACCTACTTGTAACAGCACTGGAAGTTCTATCACATCTGTTACGGCTTCTGATGAGTAAGAGGATGAAGGAACACCTCTTTTACAAGGAAAAAACCCCAAACCAAAAAAAACAACCAAAAAACCCAACTAAAAAAACCCCAACCAAACGTGGTGACATCCATCCCTTTGCTACAGCTATGGATGTGGCTAAGTTTCTATGTTTATATTTGCTCTCTTCTCATATGCCACAAACTTCTCCATCTGAATTTTAGTGACCAGGAACAGTGCTGGGCTATGAACTCCAGAGCACTGAATCTGCATACAAAACATATTTACCTGGTTTCACCCAAAACTCCCTTCACTCAGAAACACAAGTGAGGATGAGGTACCAGATGAAATAAAGAGAATTTTCTTGCCTCTTTGAATTATAAGGTCTTCACTGTAAGGGTATATGGGACACCTTGCAAGTGCTGAGTATTACTGTAAGACAGAAAACCCCACACTTCAGAAAATGATTTCATGACTGTAGGAATCAGAAGGACAGAAAATATAAGGAACCAAAGATGCCTAAAGAAAAATGACAGTCAAGGTCTTGTCCTAATTCAGCAGTTCACTAACTGGCAAAAGGCAAAGAAATGAAGCCTGTCACTATTCCACCACTCCCCCACAGCCCATGTGTGTGAGCTGCACAGTGACCCTCCTGCAGCTCTTTCAAGTCCACAATCTCCTTCATAGTTTTGGGTTTTGTGAAGATCTTTGTTGTCTCAAGCTTCTTTACTCAGTCTCTGAAAAGAAATTCGGAACGGAAGAATAGGGATGAGACACCTGACACTCCAGGAGCTGAGAGAGCTGGTTGAGCCATAGATGTGCCATGGACAGGGATGGACCCTGTGTCTGCTGCACGTGTACTTCCCCAGGTAACTGGCATTTTAAAAGTCTTGTGAAACCAGAGATCTCTGCCTGTAAAAGCAGTTGTAATGGGCAAATGGTTTAAATTAAAGAGCGAGCCAATCCAAATTTCTCTCTGTAAAAAAAGGAAAGGGATGAACCACAGCTATCTGAGAGCAACATTTGAGATTACTGGACTCCAAACAAAGCACTTGCAGGTGCCCGAATGAAGGATATTATGCACTGTGCTGACTTATCATACCACATGATTTACAGGGATGTGGTCAGACACTTCTTGAGCCATCTCAAGTTTAACTGGCCTGAGCCCATCCCTTTTATCTTTTGAACAAACTCTAGCTTTGAGTTTCTTTCCCTACTAGACATGGCTTACACCCTGTGGAAAACAGGACAGATCCTGCCTGTTCCATTCCAGCTTGCTCATAACCAGAACTGTAGTAAACTGGATGCCTCTGGCTCTGCTGGGATAGAGCCTGGTGCTGGAAACAGGCGTGGGGACGAAGGATTAAATAAGGCATTGGAAGTACATAAAGGCATTAAATAAGACAATGGAAGAGAGGAGGATTCAAGGCAGAAGTTCAGCCTCCATGACTCATGGCATGGAGAAAGGGAGGACACACATTCCCTCAAAAGAAACTTGATGTGGTAGATAAACTAAGGTTTCAGTAACATGGTTGTATTTGGCCATTTTATTAGGATCAGTGTTTCCTGAACAAACTTGCCACCTGTCTAGTTCAGCACCAGCCAAATGGGGGGTGGTGAGTGTTGGGTGACTCCTCTAAGGAACAACCAGCAGCACCAAAGGTTTTTGATCTGTTATTGTCTCAGCTGCTGCAGACCAAATTGTCCAGTTGAAAATGGTGTAGACAGTTTTCCTATTTGTGTTCCTAACGTGGGATCTCAAGGCCAGGCTGTTTGTCTGTTTTGTTATTCTCCTCTATGCCCATGTAAGCCCTACCCATATCCTCAGCAGGAGGTTCTGGTACTGCACAGAGGAGAGGAGCTTCTTGATTTTGGAGTTTTATTGCATCTGATGGGATAAAAGGAAAAACAGCAAATGCCTACTTCTTTCAACAACCTCCCCAATAGGAAAAGCATGACACAAACCCACACCAGACACTGAGGTAACTCCTGTTCTCATTCTGCTGCCTGCACCATTGAATGGGGTAACCCAAAGATAATGTGACTTTTAAAGCACTTCTCTGCTGTACCTTTGGCCTACACCCATATTCATCTATAAAGCACTGTACTTTCCACATTTGGCTTGTCTTGATTTCCACACTGCTACTGAACTGATGTCTGATGACCTCTGGTTACCCTCCTCTGAGTCATCCCCACATTCTCTGGATTGCTTAGAAACTGGGTGGGATATTGTTTAAGTTGGAACTAAATAACACAAATATTATGTATAGAAAACTTGGGCTACAACCATTTCTGCTTCTTTACTGGATCTTCAGAGGAGTTCAAGAGTTAATTTCATAGCCAGCAGCAATTCTGTCCTTGCTTTACAAGACCCAAGACCAATGGTTGCTCGTTCTCTCTCCACAGCTGATACACAGAGTGCACAGCTTTGCTACAGCCCATTGCTGGAGAACATAACTTGTTAGCTCTAACTTCCCAGGTCTGCTCTTCAGTGAGTCCACGAGCCAACTCGTGTAGGAGTTTGCACCGAATTCAAAACAGGGGAGCCTCAGATGTTTGGAGTAACCCAGTGGGAACAAGGCAGTGCTGGTATGGAAGTCACCATCCAGCCCTCTGCCTAATGGATTCCATATTTGGTTTCTTTAGCTATTTTATTAAAGAGGAAAAAGATTCAGGGTGCAATTTGGTATTATTCAGTGATATTCACCATTCTCTTGCCATCAATCCCTTCTTCCATGCTGTTGCTATTTTGAAACAGTGAAGGTGAATGGCTTTCAGATCTACCTTTGTTTATAAGCTGCCACCTTAGTTTGGTTCTTTCCAGGGAAAATTAAATCCAGGGACCATTTTCCTGATATCTTTGGCTAGTTAGAGAAGGAGTTCCATTTTGATTTGTTGTTACCAAACCTAGAGCTGAAAGCAATGTCTCCAACAAGGGCTATGAGCAATGGTTCTAACAAAGGCTGTGGCTTTCAAAGGTGACTCGCCCATGCGAGGGCACAGAGCCCACAGCGCCGAGCTGGGACCTGCGACCACAAGGGAACCACTGCTGGCCCTCAGGCACATGGTGAACCTCTTGGGGATGTGCTGGACCAGCAGCTGGACTCAATGAACTCTGTGGGTCCCTTCCAACTCAGTATGTTCTGGGATTCTGGGATTCTGAGATTCTGTGAAGTGGAACCAATATGCACCAAGAAGAGGGTCAGTGTTAGCAAGCCCTACACAAAGAGAAGATTGCTTCAAATCCTTAAAATGTGTTCCCATTATGTCCTTAGATGCTAATTAAGCTCTCTCTTGATTTCTGTTTCTACAACTTTTGTGGAATGTCTTAACAATGAAGCTGTGGGCAGAGATTCCCTGGTGCTTGTACCAAGACACACGTTTTCAAATCAAACTGGCAACACCAGTGAAGACTCAAAGACAAGAAACAGGAAATCCATGAGCTAAAGCAACTGGGAGCAGAAACTGCAGTGTGATGCTCACCTTTCAATGGCTTGGTTAGTTATGAGAATTTGACTTTTCAGTGAGAGGGACTTCCAAGTTTTCATTTTCAGAGACAGCAAGAAGAACTTCCAGACTGAAATCATCATCGTTGCACTTGCGGAGTAATGTGACTTGCATTACTCAGTTTATTTTTAGAATAAAAAGCTTTTTTCCTGTTTCCATCTTAGCAAAGATACTGAGAAATTGTGCTTTTCCTGTGGAGGGCACCTTTCACAAAATCCTTATGGTAATACCTAAATTCTTATTACCTTCATAACTTCAAGATGCCAAAATTTCACCCACAAGTACTGCAGGAAGTGCTGTATAGGTGGGGTAATGCTCCTTTCTGTAGACCAGAATATTTTAAAAGTTCCATCTTTAGTCTCCTGAAGAACAAAGCAGCCAAAAATTAAATAAGTCAAACTGATGAATACTTTTCCAAATGCTTTTAATACTGCTGTTGAGAAAGGGAGGGTGTTGGGCATGTTTAGTAGCAGTAGGTAAAGGAACAAATCTTTTCTTCAAAGAATAATTTTTTACACTGTGACCAATTAGAATGACGTGGTGAGATGGGCACGGGTGCTCAGCCTTGTCTGTGGGATCCAAACATGCAGTCACTCCCAGATCCACAACGGTAGTTTCACCTCGTAAAGAGTATTTGTCTACTGACACTATCTGCTAGAAATTCATCACAATATTTAGACTGGATCCTAAGACCAAATTGAAATTCCCACAAAATACTGTATTACCTAGAATAACACTCCCTGTGCCAGGCAAAAAATAACCATACATTATAACTATGTATTATTCAGATCACCTAGTAATGCTGTTTAAGTACAAATACAGGGGAGTTCCATTCAGTGAAAAGGAGGTTATATTCTGCTTTGGGAGGATCAATCTGTAGCAAGTATCTTGAGGTTTTTCTTTTTTATCTGTGTTTTCCCACTCATTATTTCCTTCTCTTTGAATGAAACCGAGTTGACAAATTGGCCAGCTCCAATCCAAGCCACATGCTGCTTGATTTCATGGCACTTGTGGTTTTAGGGGATTCATTGTTTGCAAAGAGAATATCTTTTGCCGGGAAGATCAGACTTCTGATGCAATCCCATGAAAGCCACAAACCACCTCCCTGTTCAAACCTTCAGGGTTGGGGTAATTTTTCTCTCTTTGCTGAATTCTTGGCAAATGTTTCAGGTCACAGGCTCTGACTAGAATCCTGAAGAAATCTGAAAATTTTTTTGGCAAAACCTCTGGAGATTGTTCTGCTTAATCTGCAGAAGGCTCATTTCAGATCCTTTGCTACTGTGGAAAATGGCTTTCCTCTTGATTGGTGTCCCCACCCCTCTCACCAGGGATACACTTGTGAGGAATGAAAATAGATGTGTGCCTGGAATATCTGAGAACTCCAAGAATAATTCTTACCACCTGTATCAAGTACATTCCTCTTCAGATCACTTAAAAGTCAAAGAGGCACCTAGTTCTCTTTCCAACGTGCCAAACTGAGTTTAAAATTCAGGAAGTTTAATATTCCCCAACAAGGCTGGTTGTAGCTGCTCCACCTCGACAGATGTGGGCTGAGACCCCACTGGTTGCAAAGATGCCCTGTGTTTACCTGAGGAATCAAAGTGTCTTTATGTCAACACAAGAGATGTGGGACAACTTTCAGTCCTGAAATTGTGTAGCACACTCCACCTCATCCCTGGTGTTTGGATGGCAGTTCACTTCTGGATGTAAAGCTGCAAAGTAGAACAGGACTTTGCTTCTAATTGGTGCCTGAAATCAGCAGCCAGCAGGGATTTTCACGTCATATTTTTGTCCTTTCTAGACATTTTTGGGAAAATGTGTCAGGTACTGCTGAGCACAGCTATCTGAGGACATACAATCATACAATCACAGAAAGATTTAGGTTGGAAGGGACCTTAAAGATCAAGTTGTTTCAACCCCTCCCATGGGCAGGGACATCTTCCACTAGCCCAGGTTGCTCCAAGCCCTGTCCAACCTGGCCTTGGACACTTCCAGGGATCCAGGGGCAGCCACAGCTTCTCTGGGCAACCTGTGCCAGGGCCTCCCCACCCTCACAGGGAAGGATTTCTTCCCAATATCCCACCTAACCCTGCCCTCTGGCAGTGGGAAGCCATTTCCCTTGTCCTGGCACAACATGCTCTTGTAAATAGTTTCTCTCCATCTCCTTATGAATTTGATTATTGTCTCTGCACAAATGGGGTGGTTTTATTTTGATTCCTTTTTATTATTCTGGTATTGAAGGAGCTCATTTATCTAGTCAGGTAGAAGAAATGAATCCAGTATTGTTCAAGAAATCAGCCATATGCAAGAGAGAATAAATAACACATGACAGAGTTCCCCCCAATGAACCACTGTGAGCAGGGGGTGCATTAGCACACACTCTCTTGAAAAATGTCATCCCAGCAGTAGAAACAAAAAACTCCTCAGAAATCATTTGCTACCCAGGAACCAGAAATTATAAATGTGGATCTATAGCATTTTAAGAAATAGCCTGACACTATAGAAAACCTCCCAAAACCCCTGTTCTCCCCACTGAGATTTTAATTTCCCAAGCTCTACCTGCCATGCAGTGTAAGAAACAGCATTGGGGGAGGGTTAAGTGAACAAATCCAGAATCATGGCATGTGTGAAAAGCTACTTCACAGGATGGCATTGTTCCAAAGTTACATATGGAAATTAATATCCTAATTAATAAGGGTTCATGAAGCACAAAATATTAAAGGCAGACAGAAATAGCTGGAGTGCTTCTATGACACTCAGGGCACAGAAATTGGCAAAGATGTGGTAGATGTACAAAAATATTTGGGAAATTTTCCAGTCTCTCCAGTCCAATCCTCTGTGTGAGGATTATATGCAAGTGTCTCACAGCACTCAAAGCCAATTTACAACAATGTGATAAACCAAGTACCAAATCCACTCTGTCTCTCCATCTCCAGCATTCTTAGACGCTGAGGAAGCAAAGAAACCAAAGGGAAATAAACTGATAAACATGCCAGAAAAAAATTTTTGAGGGCTCATAATTCAGATCTAGTGAATAAATTCTTTTTCATCCCTGTTTTCTAGTTTCCACCAAGAGGTACGACACCCAGCAAGTTTGAACAGCGTTAGCTGAGCAACCCCTGAGCCAGGGAAATTCTGGCCTTCCACTGGGAACACACCAAACAGGTTACTGGAGCTCTCAGTTTCTTGTGTATGCCTGTTCTCCCATCAGAGGAGCAATGTCAATTTTTACGATAGGGGGATTTAGCACAGACAACTCTAAAATGAAAGATAGAGCCAGATTGTTTGGGGTTTTATTTGTTTGTTTTGGTGTTGAATTTGTCATAGACTGATCATGGAAAATGTTAATCCTGTAAAGCTTTGAGAAAGCTGCATTTATAATAAAGAAATCCTACGGCTGCTCCCAGGAGTCAAACCAAAGAACCAGAACTATCCCTCAATGGCAGCTCTGGTATCCGCCCAATAAAAATTATATTAGACAAGCCAAAATCATGACTAAGAAGAGACTAAAATCACAAACATGTTATATGTACAAATATTAATCCCATGGTATAATCCATCTTCCAAATTTGGATGTGCTTTGCCAAAGCCCCTCGGGGCAGAAAGGCTTTTGAGCAGTTGCCCACTCAAGGTTTCCACCCAGCACTTGGACCACGGCAGAGACAACACATGATCATAGTTGGGGAAAGAGATGATTGGAAATGAGAGGTAACAATCACAGCCCACTGCCTTTAAAATCTCTGTGAGGGCAGAAGAGCTGTGAACATCAAAACTGCATTAGCCAATGGTAAGGCAAAGGAGTCAGAGCTGTCATCAGACAGCAGTGTTTGAGTCACTGGCACCACACCTGAACAAAGGAAATGTCCTTAGAGGGTGGTCAGGAAAGCTGAGGTTGGAATTCTGGGCTCTGTGCCTGCTGTCACTGGCTCCCTTTGAGCCTGAGCATGAAACCCTCAACTCCATGCCCTGGTCTTCAAGAGTCATACAAGGTTAGAACTGATCTTAGGAGATCGGTGAGGCACACAAGCACCAAAATGCAGATTTCTTTTGTCATACTGGTGATGCCAGCTCTGGATTAGCTGGATTGGTGTTACCTTCTCTGCTGCTCAGTGGGTTAAATGCACCAGGCTCATGGCAGGAGATACTAAACCTCACAGAACTCGGTTCCCGTAACGGACACCAAATAAGATTTATTTTATTTACACAACTTTCTATTTTCTTTGAAAGTTTGACTCGATCCTAGACAGATCCCACAATAAGCATTTTTTAAAGCCTCTTCTCATGTCCATTACTCATTCACCGGGCTTGAGATCTCTACAGCATATCCTACATCACCGCCCCAGATTTGAACATGTCTCCTGTGAGATGACAGGAATTTCTGGGTAGCTGAGTGTCTCCTCTCTCTCTCTCAGAGCCCTTCAGAAGAGAAGGTGCAAAAAGTTTGCATTTGAAGTGGAGACTGGACACCTTTATGGAAAAGAAACCCATGGAGAACTGGTGCAGTCCAGGAAGAGGCTGTAGCTGAAATTGTAAGAGCATGGGAGGAAGTGATGTGTCTTCAGCCCTTTCTAAAGTTTAGCTTTGGAAAAAGGGATTTTGGTCTGATGTGGAATGAGCAGAAAGAACATGTTCTTATGTGCTTAGGCTGTTTCCTTGGCTACTTCAGAAAGCTGGGCTGTGCAGAGGTAGCAGGCATTAATCTGCCCACCATCTTATTTGATGTGCAGAGGCCACCAAGTCATCAAGAAATGCTACCAAGAGGTTTCCCAGAAGAAGAAATCACAGAATCACAAAATACGCTGAGTTGGAAGGGACCCACAAGGATCATCCAGTCCAACCCCTGGCCCTGCACAGGCCCAGCCCCAACCTGTGCCCCAGAGGATCATCCAAACCCTCCTGGAGCTCTGGCAGCCTTGGGGCTGTGCCCACTGCCCTGGGGAGCCTGGGCAGTGCCAACCACCCTCTGGGGGAAGAACCTTTTGCTGAGATCCACCCTGACCCTGCCCTGACACAGCTCCAGCCCTTCCCTGGGTGCTGTCCCTGGTCCCCCCAGAGCAGAGCTCAGTCCTGCCCCTCCTCTGCCCCTGCCCAGGGAGTTGAACTGCACTGAGCTCTCCCCTCAGTCTCCTCTGCTGCAGCTGAACACACCAAGTGCCCTCAGTGTCCTCACACACCTTCAAATCAAGGCCTGTCCTCATCTTCATTGCCTCCTTTGGATGCTTTCTAAGAGCTCAGTAGTTATGACATAAGCCACACAATTTCACCTCTTCCTGAAGTCTCTTCAGATCTAGTTTTTCATACAAAGCTCCAGGCGACAGAACCTACTTGAGCTGGACTTCCCTCCTCCTGGGCACAGTCCCTGAAGACCTGGCCTTCTTGGGCCGTAAGTTAAACACTGCCTAGTTGGAAAAAACTTCTTCTTGTTTTTTTTTTTATTTCTATTTTAAATTTTATTTTTTGGGGCTCTGTTGATCTACCAGAGGAGACAGAGAAAGCAGCTAGTAAGGAAGAGAGAAGTACTGGCAGCAGTATGTGAATATTGTGCAAGAGAATCTATAGTTGGAGTCGGTTTGCAGCACAGACACCAAGCACCCCGTAAAATGTTTCAGATCTCCTGAGCACAGCCCCAATATGCTTTGAAGTGTTGACATCACATAAAATAAAATGCATCGCTGTCCAAATTATCGCATTGGTTTTTCCCCCTCTCCTCACTTTGATGGCTTCTACAAAGCATTTTATATGGTTGAATAAATTTGAGTAACTCTTTACAAGTAAATCAAACCAAAATGATTTAAAAAAAGAAAAAATGTTGGATGCTTGCTACTAAGCTCTTTTGAAAAAATAAAGTGTGTTTCCAAATATGCTGCATACAAGATGGTGTGATGCAGCCTGATTGGTAAACAGCCCTGGAGATGAATACCTTTCAAATGCACTGGGCTTTTTCATCCTCAGACAATCACTGCTTCCCAAATTAAAGAATCAGCTTGTTGATTAATTGACAGCCTCTCTTGAAAAATCAATTCTCTTTCCTCTCACTCACAATTCTGCCTTTTTGTGCAAGTGGTTGTGTGAGGTTTTCAAAAATAAAATTTGCAAATTGAGATTAATTTCTAACGGGATCCTTGGCCAGATCTCCCTCTCTGTTGCAGCAGATGGACTTTTGTGTGAAATATTTTTCCTTAGTTGCTATAGAAACATGCCAACATATTTCTGCTTAAGTGATTTGCTGGAGAGCTGTTTGTTGTGTTGCGCAGCGCTGACAGGAGTGAATCATTTTTAGTCCTCAGTCAAGGCTGATTAAAACCTGGTCTCTGGGTGTCTTACTGCTGCAGACTGCTACTTACAGGAGGGACATCCTGGTAAAGTCGTTATGGCTGGGACATTTGCAGGTGGAAGGTTAAAGCTACAAAAATGACTAAAAACTGAGGAAAAGTCAAACTGTATGTAAAGAAAAGGCAGAAAAGTTATGATGACCTTTAAAACAAAGATCTATAGGATAATTGGTTCTAGAGGTCAGTTATGATGGAAACAACCCCCAAATGACATTTTTACCTGCCAGGACAGATCTTCTGCTTTTCAAAGAGATGTTGTTTGAAGGAATGAACCAAGTTCCTCCATGTTATGCACTGACAGGGACACAGCAAACAGCAATGGGTCTGGTCCATGCAATTCCCACATCACAAATACACAGCTCAGGGGAATCCCACCAGCGACGTGTTTGCTATTAAATCAGTGCCAAAATGCTTTGCTGTTCAAACTACAGAGAACTTAACCTCAAGAGTATCAAGAGGAAGATGCTGGAGGCAGAGCTGCCTGTGCCCGTCATAGAATCATGGAATGGTTTGAGTTGGAAGGGACATTAAAGCTCATCTGGTTCCACTCCCTGCCATGGGCAGGGACATCTTCCACTGTCCCAGGTTTCTCCAAGCCCTATCCAACCCGGCCTTGGACACTCCCAGGGATGGGGCAGCCACAGCTCCTCTTAAGGGAGAGCCAATGTGCAGGACATGGGAATGATCCAAGCATCTGCCTTTCTGTGACTCTTTCTGTTCCAGGGCAGACAGAACAGATACAGCCTTGGAAACTGAAACAAAAAATCCTTGCCCCTCAGTTTCTAAGGAGCTGGTACTGGAGACCATTTCACCTCTTCTCCACAGTCCTGCTGTGCCTCAGGTCTCCCCTGGTAAAGACACTGTCCCCATGCTGATGCTGTGGGACCTCCTGGTTAGAGTTTTCTGAAAGAAGCAGATGTAATCACACGTTGGTTGGAGGCTCACAACATTTCAGGAGGCTACATGAAAACAAGCAAACCCTGAGATTAGACAGAGGAAGCAATTCCCTGTTTCCTCAGAAGCCAATCTGTGCATACGGCCATGTTATTAAATTGCTTGTTAAACCCAGGGATAAATCTCTCTGTTTTGGAAACAATCTGATGTAATTGAATGTTAAGAAGTATGTTTCTTAATGAACTTTTCTCCAGAGATGGCTGCAAAGCCTTTTGTTAGCTAGCCTTGAGATCTGCTGTGCAGAGTTAGCACTGGGCCCTACACTGGGAAGCCTTCAGAGGTGTTGGTATCAGCCTCTTTAACTGGCATTTACTCTCTGCTTTAACATTTTCCTCATTTCTGTCCCTACTTTTGAAGTACACTCCCACAGTGGCAGCTCTCCAACTCCTCTTACCTCCAAGAGAAGGGCAGGCTACCAGCTACCTTTATGGTTAAAGCCAATTTTTTTGCTTGGACAGCTTACAGGGGATCTTAGTCGATGGAATAGTTGATTCTCTGCCTGTGGTAAGCATGTGAGTCACCCCTCCAAAAAGTATAACCTTTGCTGTCCCTCACTGAGCTGTCAAGGAGGTCTGAAGGGCCAAAAGGCTCTTTGGATATGTCTAATATTATTTCAGGATGCCCAAAGCTGTAAGATTTAAATGTAATTTGCAGGAGATGGAGAACTAAGGAAGTTCACCTAGAAGTAATCTGGTTCTTGGTCCCATGAATGTCCTTGAGTAAGCCCATGAAGTCATTAAGTATTCTAGAAAACACAAGCAGAAGGAGCAAGCACTGCTCTCATATAAATAAAATTCTAGTTCCTTCACTGGCCAACTTGGAGCCCTCAAGGAGTTACTTGGATTTTCATCATGTAGTGCTCCCATGTCTCTCAGCATGTGTACACTCAAACCTCCACCCTCTCTGCCAATTAAGAAAGTCCATTTTTGTGTCTGAGGCATGAGAATCTGAAGCAGAAGACAGTCTCTTATAAATAAATTATTTGATGTGTTCCCCACTGCCTTGCTGAGCCTGCACATCTGGAGGAGGACACATTCCTGAGAGCAGTAACTTCACCTCACTGCAGAGTTTGTAAAATTACAGCAGGGCTTCAAACTTAGGAATTCAAGTACCCCTTGTCTGGGGGAAGAGGCAAGTTTTGAGACACTTGTTAAATCTGTTCTCCAGGTACTTCTAAAATAGTAACAGTAAAGAAGTCAAAATTCCCTTCCAGTCATCATATATCTCTGTAGTTGTGGAGCATGAACTTTTCTGGAGGCTCCAATACTGGAAACTGTTATGCCTGTTAGTTTGGACAGGTAGATAGTACCACTGAACTCAATGAGACATCCTGCAGATTGATGGAAAACACTGCTCTGCTTTCTTTGGCATTGGGCGACAGTTTAGGAGCATTCTTCAAGAATTAAAACAAAATTTGTTGGCTGAATGTCTTATTTGTGAAAAGAAATGAACTTGAAATATTCCTCCTCATCAAAGATTCCTCCTCTGTGAGAGAGTAGGAACTAGGTAGACCCTTGGACTGAGCCAGAGTGGGATTCTCATGCTCTTGGGTTCTTAAGTTTGCTACAAATCAATGTGTCTCTTCCATGAGTTTCAGGGACCATTTGCCTTCGTCAAAGTGTGGTTCTGTTTTCATGCCCTTTGCCTTTCAGCACTGATGGAGACATGGATGACTAAAGACAGATAAGGGGTAGGCACAAAGCAACAGGCTCCAAATTTCCTATGAATTTAATAGTAGAGCATCTGAGAGGGCTGTACTGCTCCTGTCACAGGAACAGAAAACATGGATTAGGTCTCGTTCCAATTGCCACAGGTGACAGTACATCTTGGGGAGTTAAGTTCTATGTGATCTTTTTGTCCTTTCCTCACTGAAAGGGTGGTCAGGCACTCAGGAAGGGGCTGCCCATGGAGGTGGTGGAGTCCCCATCCCTGGAGATGTCCAAGGAAGGACTGGACATGGCACTCAGTGCTCTGGGCTGGGGGACAAGGTGGAGATCAGTCACAGGTTGGACATGATGGTCTTGGAGGGCTTTTCCAACGTTAATGATTCTGTGATTGTCTGGTTCTATGTCTTGTGCTGCTGGGCTTTATCTACCACAGCTACAGGATGCCATGAAATTCCAGGCAAGTCCTGACAATTTCCTCTCCAGTCCCTCAGTACATTACCTGTTCCTTGCCAGTACTATGAGAAGGAACTGGCTGATGGCTGGGCCCAGACAGTGGTGCAAAATGGTGCTGCATCCCATTGGGATTTGGTCACCAGTGGTGTCCCCCAGGGATCAGTGCTGGGCCCAGTCCTGTTAAATATCTTTATCGATGATCAGGATGAGGGGATGGAGCATACCACTAGCAAATTTGCTGATGACACCAAGCTGGGGGGGAGTGTCCATCAGCTGGAAGGCAGGAGGGCTCTGCAGAGGGACCTGGACAAGCTGGAGAGTTGGGCTGATTGCAACGGGATGAGGTTCAACCAGGCCAAGGGCCGGGTCCTGCACTTTGGCCACAACAACCCCCGACAGCCCCACGGGCTGGGGACAGAGTGGCTGGAGAGCAGCCAGGCAGGAAGGGAGCTGGGAGTCTGGAGGGACAGGGAGCTGAACAGGAGCCAGAGGGTGCCCAGGTGGCCAAGAGGGCCAATGGATCCTG
>VYXB01004614.1:75282-97004 GCA_013397135.1 Pachyramphus minor | reverse complement strand
TCAGCCTTTGGAATGGGCTGCCCAGGGAGGGGGTGGAGTCACCGTCCCTGGAGGTGTTTAAGGTGTGTTGGATTGGCTTTGCTCTGGCAATCCACCTGCACATGACTATTTCAGGCCAGGGGGGCTGCTAAACCCAAAACAAGGTGAGACTGGATGTGGCATCAGTGCCATGGGCTGGGAACCACGGCGGGGTTGGACTCCATGATCTTAGAGGTCTTTTCCAACCCAGCTGATTCTATGATTCTATGAAAGGTGAAATGGTTTCCCATCTTCTTCATCCTTGCTCCTGCCAGTTCCTCCCCATCTCTCAAAAAAGCCAATAACAATAACCACAACAAAAATCCAAACAAAAAATCCCCTGACTTACCACACCTAGAACATGATGAAAACACACTGCCTACAGTCAAGTTTCTATGTGGAAGAAGGCACTCATCACACTAAAAGATGCACTATCCCAAGGAATTTTTTCAGTTCTGACAATCCCACAAAGTGAAGGAGATCTTTTCCATCATCCCAGAAGTCCTTTGCCTACTCTCAGTAGGTTCCTCCTCTCTAGGTTTCTGTTGAAGCCATCCACGTCCTGAAGTGCAATTTCACTGCCAAGAAGAATGTCACCTCTTTAAACACAGTCTCTGTGAAATAAGCACAACTGTCTCTCCTCCAGGAATATTTTTGGTGCAGGCAAATAGGAAGCACGATTCTAGGCTGACTTTTTTCCGTGAACACACGGGATTGTTGAAGACAAGAGAATGTCGCCTTTTTCCATGTTTGCGCCTATCGTGGTAACATTTAGCTTTGAAAATGGCAGAGGAAATTTAATTTGAGAGAAATCCATAAACAAGAATGACCTTATCCAGGGCAGAACTACAGAAGTTTGGAAGTGTTTTGGAGGTAACGTGGTGATTCTTTACACCTGTAACTTCTTGTAGTGTTAGTGGTGGCTGTGGGAATGCTGTCCCACCACAGAGCCCATCTGAGAAGTCTCCCTAGGCTGAGAACCAGCCATTTACAGTGACCAGCAGAAGGGAATCCTCACTTCAGTTGGGGTGGGAGGCTCTGCTATAAATAGAAGTACTAATTATTCCTGTTTTCAAAATTAGAGAGATGAAGAGGACCAGTGTGGGAGGGATTCAGGAGCTTGGCAGCAGAGACACAAGGCTGTAACTATCTGAACTGGGAAGTGTCTGCAGAGCCAGTGGGACCTGCTTCCTCAAAGTCACAGACAGTGCAGCCAAATGGTTATTAGGTCAAGCTCTATGTGGAACTGCACCAAGAGTACACTACAGAATAATCCCAAATCCCAGTAATTGCAGGGAACCTCTATCCAGAGGTTTCTGTTAATCTCTTGGAAGTAGAACCAGTACCAAACTGTATATAACAGAGTGAAAAGGTACTTTAAAAAATGTTGCTGAGAATAAATGATGGTCTTAAAAATGCCAGTGTGTTCAGAGTCACACAAACCATCACAATTAATGCCACATGCTGGAGCAGGTAAATTATTTGGAAAAAAATGCTGTGTTCCAGTGCTGAGGGCCCAGGTGTGCCAGAATCTGGGAAAGGAAAGCCAGAGACCTGTCTCAGTGCCGGCAGCTTCTCTCCACTCCCGCTCACAGCACGTGTGAGACAGATGTGCAGTTGGTGGGTCTGCAGTCGAGCAGTGCCTGGCACCTGGCCACGTCTCTCCAACTAATTTTGATGCATTTAGATGCAGGTTGCCACTACATTTCACATATGTCATCCAAATGAACATTTGACAGCCATGGCAAGAAATGCAAACATTATTTTCTCCCCTTCCCCCTCCTTTTGCCCAATTTACAAATTCATTTTGATTGTGCTTATGCTACTATTGGGATAATTTTTATATTCACTCAAATACTCATTCAAAGCATATTTTAGTTTGCTGCATGAATATACACATGACAAATGCAACAGGAGATGGTTGCACCAAACCTACTGCCAGACTCTGACACAAACAGTCCAGACAGGGGTTTTCCAGAGCTCTCCCAACAAGAGCCATGTACATATATGCAACTACATTGTGTGAAAGCAAAACACCCCAATTTATTTTAAGCTTTGCTCCAGCCAACAAACGTTATGCTATTAGTATAATTTTTCTGGATACCTCTAGGGAAGACAGCCTACTTTTCTGCCAGTGCCTTCTTCCAATTCTCTTGGTTATAGCAATTATGCTTTATCCAGCCTGGGAGCAATGAGCCCTCATTTGCATTAATCACAACTAACCTACTATGTCACATAATAGGTTACATATCACATATAATCACAACTAACTAACTATATGAGAAATTCCAAAGGTGGTGTGAATCCAAGAAGTTATCCTCTTGGAAAAATACTGCCTAATGAGACATAGAGAAGGTGCTTTTATTCACTACGTGTTTGTATGGCAGAACAGGTCCCATGGGGTTGTAAAAGGGGTCTGACCAGTCCCTGCACCAGGGTGTGCACATGAGGCCATCAGCACTGCTGTGGATTCTGTAGGTGATACAGTCACAGAACGCTCTGAGTTGGAAGGGACCCACATGGATCATCAGATCCAGCTCCTAAGTGAATGGCCCACACAGGGATCAAACCCATATCCTTGGCATCCACGCTCTGACCAGCTTAGCCAAGCTCAGGTGACTCTCTCTGTGTGAACATGGACTGAGCCCTTGTTCCCTGGCTGGTAAGGGCAGCCCATGCTCCTGATGATGGTTAAGGAAAAAACTCAGCACCTGATCAGCTGTGGTAATGAAGAACACTTGTGACAACAAAACCTGAAGAGTTTTACGGAATAGCTTGGCTGATGTTTTGTCTTCAGCACCTTGGGCAACTGTATAATGTGCAGCTGTATCCTCACGGCTTGACCCCTCCAGATGCAATCCTTCTCAGCCTAAGCTGCTGGGAACCACTTCTATGCCAAGATACAAATGGCATTCCCACTTTTCTACCTTGACAATGTAACATGACCTGCTGCTCAGGTGGAAGCACATTTGAACCAGTCCTGCTCCAACAGGTGAGAGAACAAAATGGTGCAGCGGGTGCACCAAGGGCTGCAGTGCAAGGTGCACAAACACAGAGAAGGACCCAGTGCCCTGATCTGTGTTATAGCTGCACTTCCAGGGATTTGATAAATAATTTCACCACAGGCAGCTCAATGGCACCCATAAGGCTGCACCTACACTTCTGCATGGAAATGTCCTCCAGTGAAGAATAATTTTAAGACAGAATGTAGATTGCAAAGTGCTGGATTTGTGTTAGGTTGAAAGATTTTCTCTTAGTAAAAGCCATTAATTCATGTTAAACAATAAAATAAACACAAAGACCTTCCTCCTCTTGTGTTCCCCCATTTGACACCATTCTGTTCCTTTAATTTCAGTAAATTCTTGACTTTTGGTTCAAGGAGATTAAAACTGAGACACTCAATATATATTCTCCATACGCTTTTGGTGTCTCAGCATATCCAGCACTTCACAGAAGACAATTTGGGTCCAACAGCACATCCCACCATGTGCTCAACACTTCAAAGTTCAGTCAAACAAACCTTTAAAAATCCCAACACCTTAGGAATTGATTTTCCTATTTTTAAAGTGAACCATGTTTAAAAACATAACGTAGCTTGACACTGTTGTCCATTGCAATATGGCACCCACCATTGCAGAACTCAGATGGAGACTTGCTTGTAAAAGGTACAAGAAAAACCTCAGTGAACCAAAAAGCCATCTTTTGGAGGTTAAGTGAGTTGACAATGGTGCTCCTTCTAGAAAGAGAACAAAATCACAAAAAGAAGGATAGAGTCACCTCCCTCATATCCTCAACTCCATCTGGGAAAAACCAGCTCCATGGGTAAGACTTGTTTTCCCACGCTAGCCAAGTTTTTCTATATGACAATACTTAATGTTGGTCACCACTAGTGTGCTATAAATAGAGCCCAGTGTCTCTCCCAGGGTCCAAAGCAGACCCTGCTGTCGCTACCAGCAGAGTCAGGTCCTGACCCACTTTTCAGTGCTTTGGGGACACTCCAACAATGATTTCCTTCACAGGCCAACAATCTCAAAGTCAGCAGGACATCAAGATGTGCCCTATTGAACCATTCATACTTTTTTTTCCCACATGAGTTTTTTTCTGAGCTAAACATAATTATTGAGCAGGAGCAGAGGGTCTCATTGTCTTTGGCTCTCAGAGAACTCTCTTTTTTCTCCAAGAGGAAGATGTTTGGAAAAGTGGGGGGTTGGAACTAGATGACCTTTAAGATCCTTTTCAACCCAAACCACTCTGTAATTTCTCTCTTAAATTCCTCTCTTTCAGCTTCAGCAGGTTAAACCCCATGTAATAAATGGACTCACAGCATCAGATACTCTTAAATACCCACTGATCTCTCTGCAAGGGAGTCACACTTCCATAGCTGCCCTGTGGTCTCAGTCCTCTAAACACCTGAGAAACTCCTTCACTGAGGTACCTGTGGTGGACTGGCCCTGGTTGGGGGCCAGATGCCCACCAAAGCCCCTCTATCCCTGCCCTCCTCCACTGAACAGAGGAAAGAAATGTAATGAAAGGTTTGTGGGTCAAGATAAGGGGAGGGAGAGACCACACCCCGACTACTGCAAGCAGCCCCTGCAGCACCTGCTCCCCTCCTCCTCGCTGACCTGGTGGTGCAGAGTGGTTGCTCTCACACAGTCTCTCCTGTCCCCAGCTGCCATAGCCCAGTAACCTTTTTCTGCTTCTTAAACACATTATCCCTGGGGCATTGTCCCCACTGCTGCTGGCCTTGGCCTTGGTCAGCAGTGGGTCTGTCCTGGAGATAATTGTGTTGGCTCTGTCAGACATGGGAGCAGCTTCTCACAGAAATCACCTTTGCAGCCCCCCTCCCACTACCACACCCTTGCTGTGTAAACCCAGTACAGCACCTCAATCCTGAAGATTCAGAGTTCAGCACTAGGATGTCCCTTGGGTGCAGAAGAGACACATCCCTACCACAGGATGAAGTTTGCTTTGGATGGGGAGGCTGATTCACTCAATTGTTTCTTAGCAGCTGCAGCTGGAGTTGTACTGATAGTCCCTGAAGTTAAAAGATGCTACGCAACGTGGTTTACATTGAACATGGAAGACAAGTTTGAGATAAATCCTTGGCTTGTGCAAATGCCCATGGCTCCTCTGACTCCACCTAAATGGCCTCCCTTCCTCCAGCTCACTTCAGGAAAGCTCAGGAGTTGGAGCTGCTGTCACTTACTCTCCAAAAGCCAGATTATCTGCTGAGGTAAATCACTTTTCCACCACAAGAATTTCTATCAGCAGAAATCTAATTGGCTTTAACTTATATCTCTCATGTGTTACCTGCATTACTGAAAACTGAACCCTCAGAGTGTCCCAAGGTGTTAGAGCTAAAGTACTAAAAAATCTGGGGTTTTAAACTTAGCCCAGTTCAATGCTCTGTATTTATTAGTCACCCCTGAACCCACCATCTTCAACTGATTTACAAAGAGCAGTGAATTAAAGACAGTGATGATACGAATATGCTTCCTTCAGTCTGGTCCTTAAAATTCCTTACTCAATCCTTGGAAATCTTAGATTCAATATTATTTATGAGGTTCTGCAGTAAAAACTCGGTCTGGGTGTAATAAATTACTAGCAGCAAGCTAATGTTTTAATTTTTTTTCCAAACACAGAATCCACTCCCTCCTATGAAGTCTCTCCTCTACGGCTTCGTTGGAGAGGGCTGTCTGCAGGAGCAGTTCCCCTCCATCAGCCTCCTCTGCCTGCCAGCAGAAGATGCCAACAGCCCTGAAGAGCTGAGTCACAGCCCCAGGGGAGCAGCACTTGTATGAACATTACAAAAAGACTTCATAGCAAGAGGGGTCATAAAGCAGCGAGGGAACAGGCCGGGGGGAAGGAGGGGAGGTACTACCCCTACTTGGAAAAAGTTTCTCCTCTGTTGGCCCAGTATGTAAAACCATGGAATCATAGAACAGTTTGGGTTGGAAAGGACATTAAAGACCATCTTATTACTAGCCCAGGTTGTTCCAAGCCCGGTCCAACCCGGCCTTGGACACTTCCAGGGATCCAGGGGCAGCCACAGCTTCTCTGGGCAACCTGTGCCAGGGCCTCCCCACCCTCCCAGGGAGAAATTCCTTCCTGACATCTAATCTAAATCTAACCTCCTTCATCTTAAGGCCATTCCCCCTTGAATCCATCTTTGAATCCAACAGATAGGCAAAATCCAGAGGTAATGACCACATCTACAGAACAGGTTTGGTGGCCATGGCAAGTGCAGCTGCCGGAGAAGCCACGATTCTTGAACTCAGCTCGTGCTGTGATCAGTTTGTAGCACAGGAACCAGCAAAGTGTCAGGATCCATGTGTGCCAACACTTGCCCCCACTGTCACAAAGGAGTTAGGGTCTGCATAACTTTTCAAATCTAATATTAATATTAAAAATAGTTTGCATTCAACACAAATGTGAAGCTCTTGTTTGAGAGGCAAGACAAAGTTCAGGACCATAAGCAATACTGCATTTAACACTACAGAACCATCTGTAATTCTCACCAGAGTTCTCCTTGAAGTCTTAGCACAAGATGAAAACCAAAGCTGATTGTTTGGTTCACTTTGACCATAGGGAGAACAATTCACCACAGTGAATGTTCAAAGTTCAGGGCTACTGCCATCTCTGAACTAACTTAGACACTCAGTATTCTGCATTTCATAAACCACAGGTTTCATCTGTTGTTGGGCTGAGTCATGATTTTCTTCCCTAAATAGAAAAGGTTTTAATGTTTGTTTTTTATTATTTTAGTATGGCTAGTATCCATGTGTGTATAAACTATGAATCCAGGTAAGAAAACCAGGAATCTTTCCAAACACAGACATACTTCATATTTCATTTATTCCATGTGGTTATGAGGTGGTTTCAATGGAAACTGTATGGGAACTGAAAGCAGATCACATATTCTGCACCAATGTAATTGAGAAAATGTAGGGCTGGAAAAGGACAAATCAGACATATGATGTTTACATGTTCTTGTAATATAACTTTGTCTAGAGACTATAGAGTTGCACAGTCAAGCTCTCCAGAAGTCAGCTTAAATTCATTAAGCCTGTTAAAGTTTTCCTGTGTATAAGATGCACCAGTAGCACAGATTTATGGCTGGGCAACCAACTCCTAAAATACCACCTCCTCTTCCCCCTAATGAGAGACTACCTGAGATACTCAGGGTAACAAACTCATAACTGAATTATACATAATTTTTTCATTAACATGAAAAGAATTGGTTTCCATCGCTTGAATTATGCAGATGAACTGGTAGAAGGTATAAACATACCTCAGGTCTACCATGGGGCAACAGACACTGAAGCAGGAGAGTTTACACCTGAAAGCATCTGTCCTGGGAGAGCCTGTTGCTGTGTCAGCAGTGTGACTGGCTTAAGGCTGGGCTGGTCCTGGTGTGAGACTCAGGGGAGGAGAAGCAAACCCCCTATTGCCACAAAGTTTAATGAAAATACCTTTTCCTCCAGAAAAAAAGGTACTTTTCTAGGTGGTCCCCTTCACAACCCTAATTGGTCAGTAAAAAGATCAGGTCACCATTGGTTCTATGAGTATTTAGGGTTACAGTCACAGGGGCCACCAAAAAGCTAAAGACTGGAGTTACACAACTCCTGCTTGCAGGTAATTTTATACAAAAAGAAAAAGGAAAAAAAAGGAAGGAGACACCATTAGTGACAACTGAGAGGTGAATGGAAGCTGCAGTTTGGCAGTGAACCAAGCTCTGCATCAGCACTGAACAAACAGACTGAGAGTCTCCCAAGGACAAGTGAACCCTACTCACAGAAGGGAAAGACAGAATGAGACCCTTTGGTTTCAGCACAACTCCTCTCACCCGTGTCAGGAAGAGCCCCAGCTCAGAGGCAAACGGTGCCAGCTGCCTTTCTCCAGGCATCTTGCCTAGAAATGCTTTGTGTCTGCCAAGTCACCTCCTTGGCATAACATATTCCTCCAAAGGAAGTCAACTGTCCACAGACACGTAGCTCTTCTTAGAAACACTTGTTTAAAAGAAGCCCCTACCCCAACACTCAACATTTTCATGCACAGCTCAAATTCCAGTATCCCATCTCTGTCAACACAGATATCATCCAGGAGGAAATCTTTGCTGAAGTGGAATTGGTTTGCTCTCAGAGACCTTTTCTGGGAATTTCTCTTTTCTCTTGCATTTGCAGGAACCACTGTAAAGGTTCTCCAAACATGAACCTGAAAACCTCACTGCAGGCATCTCCAGGTAGCTGGTGTTGGTGAAGTGTGTTGGGCTGATGACAGTCTTGGAGACAGGTCCTTTCATAGCCACAGGAGATACACAGCGTGAGCAGTGGCGAGTCACATCTGCTGTACTCTTCCTTAACACAGCTCTCTCGTGCCCTGGTGGCTCAGCAGAGGGTGGAAATTAATTCAAACTATTTTTATTGGCCTCCTTGTTGCTATACAACACATCCTTCCATTAGAAAGAGGAACACTGTAGTTCCTCTTATCCCCTTCCAGAGGCATTTGCAAATAGGTGGAGGTTTAAATCCCACAAGTGAAAGCTACAGACATAAATGCCGTATTTGTTTGTGTGAATCCACACATGGCCAACCTAACAGAATGCAAACCAAACCCCAATAATGGGACCCAGATTGAAATGGAAACCAGCTCTGCACAATGAGATGCAGATTCTCGTGTCTGAGAAGTTTGCAGTCAGCTACAATAAAAATCAAGAGCTGCAGCCCAGCCAGCCCCCAAACCTCCATAAATATCACTTTTCCCTTGTTTCATTGTTAGCAGAAGTGGCTTGGCAGTGACATGGCACCACACTATTAGTAAACACACGTCACTGTAAACAGAGAACAGAGAGCATAATAATCACCAAGGAAAAAAGAGGGAGAAATTACACAACCCACCCACTCCTAAGAAAACAATTTCTCAATACAAGGCAGTTCCAGCTGGAACTGTCACTCTGGCACCCCACACCTGACACCTTCTGCCACCCCTCCCCGATGGGACACTGCTTGTGAAGCCAGAGGAGCTGTGAAAAGGACCTGGTGTCTTTCTGTATTCTCTGAGAATGACTCCAGATCAAGAGGCAGTTGACTGCCAGACTGGCTGATACAACCAGGTTCACGGGAATCAGTCTGTGATCCTTCAACCTTTTAACTACAAATAATAACAACACATGTTAAGAGAATTAAAATGAGATAGTGCTTCTGTAGGATCCACCCATGGGGGGGACCAGAAGCTCTTGGCTACCCAAGAATCTGAGGGAGCCTGATAATTCCTGCAGAGCGGTATTTCCGTTCAGGACTCCAGTGAACTCCCCAAGACTTATAAAGGCCAAACCCATGCACTCCTGATGCTGGGAGAGGAACAGAGATACCAGAGGCAGCAGCACTGTCAGCCCAGCTGCACCCACCTCACCCCTCTCCATCATGATCCCCTCCACATGTGAGGAGCCACAGGAAGCCTCAAGCACAAACGTTTTTGAGGGAACAACCCAGATCCCACCGTTCCCTCTGTAATCCTGTCCCCATGGCTGGCTTCAACACAGGCAACAGCTGCTCTGGGCTTTTGTGTGAAAGGAGAGCTTCCAAACCTTGGTTTGACTTATTTTAGGAAGGACTGCAGGTAAGACCTTAAAAAAAATTTAGGTATAGATCAAAAAGTACAAGGAAACAACATGGATTATATCACTCACTGCTACAGGCTGTTGCACAGCACATTGATAAATATTCTTAGAATTTTTGTAAGCATTAAAGAAAAACCATTTCCTGCAGTCAGAGAGGCTGTGAGAGACTGCAGGGTTCTCCAGAGACAAGCAGAGAAGATCCTACAGGGATCCCAGTATGGATGGATCAAAGTTCAGTCCAGTAGATGCCAGGCAGTATCTCTAGCATGGAGATGTTCTGCAGAGGGAAAGCACATGATTTTTGGCAAATGTAAATATGGAGACCTAGAGTGAGAATACAGAGTGATCAAGGACCAAGTCCAATGGTAGATGAAGAAGGATGGACCTCTAAGTTTCAGCCAGAAAGAGACCTCTAAAGATATGAAACTGTACAAGCAGAAGCTGGAGCTGACTAGACAAAGCCCAGGATGAAAAGGAACTCAAAATATGTAAGGAGCCTTCAATGGAAGTAGCCAAGGAAAACTGAGGAGTTAAGAGGAAAAAAGCAGAAGACAGAGTAATCTCTACTTTTGTCCAAAGGAACCTGAGAAATAAAGCTGTATTGTGGAGGTAAAAGGAAGGCTTAGAAGAGGACAATAAACTGTAGATCCAATTTCTGAGTCAGGAAAGAGGCAGAAGAGACTTCAAAGGGAGAGAAGGAAAGATACCCCAAAGGGAGGAAGAGATCATCCTGTAATTCTTGAGTCATCTTTGAATTTATCAGCAAGGTCATGAATAAGAACATGTAGATGTGACACGTAGGGACGTGGTTTAGTGGTGGACCTGGCAGTACTGGATTAATAGTTGGACTCAATGATCTTAAAGGTCTTCTCCAACCTGAATAATTATGTGATTCTAACAAGACAAGGGCAAAAGCAGCAAGTCAGAAATTCCTGAGGGGTGTCTGGGACAATGCAGGTGGAATCAGTGGAAAGACATGCTTTTTGGGGAAAATCTACAGTGACTTTCAGTATGACACTTAGAATTTTTCTTGATAAATAAAAATCAGTTCTAAAGTTTATATAGGTGGTAAAGTAACTTGCTCTCATTCAGCCCCTGGCAAGCAAGCAAAACGAGTGTGCTTTATATGGCAAGACAGAGCTAAATGGAGCATAACAGAAAGAAGAGTGTGTGGTTTGTACTTCTGGTGTCATTCAGAAAAGGTTATTCTTGCCTACGTGTTTCAAAGTCCTTTTGGATCTGTTTTAAATAGATAGCCTGGCACAAAAGTGAGTGAATGCCTTCATTTCTGCAGAAAGAAAGAGGAAAATATGCCTTAGAATCCTCTCCACTCTCTGCCTGGGAGGAAAAATTATTCCACAATTTGTTAAAGTTCACAATATTGGATGCAGATGAGTGAAAATTTCTCAGCAATTTCAACAACATGTCTACGAAATCTGGGAAAAGGGCTCTAGGTAGTAGCTCACAAGAGAAATTGTTGGAGACAGCTCCCAAATGCTTCATCTGCAGTTCAAAAAGGATGTCACTACTGGTAAACTATAGACCATTGGTACCTCCTACCTCTGTCCTGCTGCTGGGCAGCAGCAATTCCCTCTGGAATGTCCACTCAGTGGAAGGAACATCTGGTATGTCCATATGAGGCTGGACAAGACGTGCATTTGTTGGACATCCTGTAGCAGCAGAGGTTGACACTAAGCCTTCAAGTGGTCACACATAGACTTTGAATTTAGCAGTCTATTAAGATGAAGGGGGGCAATTCACACCTCTTGGTGCTGGTGTTTTGCTTGGTCTCCAGACTCAAGAGAGACAGCAGTGAGTTGATTACATTAGGAAGCCTCCAGTAGTGCTGGTGGTAACCAAAGGAACTTCTAAAAAAATAAATTAAAACCTGGAAAATAGAACAACATCTGCAGAAAAATGCTAAATGTCCAGGTTCCATAACTTTTCCAGCATGGAAAACCACCCAGCCATGGGTGTCCTTAAAAATAAGGGCTCAATAAAGTACACAGTTGTTCAGTGCATGATTTGAAGCTGATATAACTGGCTGTCACAGTGTCTGGCTGAGTGGGATGGAGTAATAAAGGCAGATGGCAACAGATTAACAAACGGGTTTTACTACTTAGCAAATGGTATAAACTTCTCTGCCCAGCTCACGAAAACACATCAGTTTTACAGTTTCACATTTTTTTCTACTCTCATTCCCTTTGATGACAAAAGCATCATATTGTCAGGAGAGGGGTACATTCATAGTGCAACACTGACTCTGAATTTTGATAACTGAATGGAAATACAGCTTATAGAAACTGATTAATCCCAGTAATTGAGCCTCGGTTTGGTATTTGATGATCTATTTATAGTTATCTGAATCTTAGATCAACAGTAAAACAGGACATTATTTAGTATTAATTCTGGATTCAAAAAATCTGATTTTTTTTCCCCACAGTTTTGCATGGATTTATCTATAACTGATTAGAATTGATTCCCAGCAGAATTCAAGTGATGGTGTGAACAGGGAACGAATTCAGATGTGATCTCTGAGAAATACTGGCAGACAACACACACATGCAGCTGGCCCATGAAACACTTAGGGAGTAGGTCAGAGGACTAAGTGTGAAAATATTGAGACAATTAAAGATAAAGAAAATGGATTCATAATTTAAAAAGAGAGTTTACTTGGCTTTGACACCTATGGTGTTGGTGAGTCACCCAGAATAATATACCCAAGACACCTCCAGTGGCAGGCAGCATGTGAAGGCAGTTTGAAAGTCTCAACTTAGATACACAGTTAAGCTGAACCAGCCTGCTTTAAATAAAATTAAGTCAACATATGCATTTCCACAACAATTTGTGATTTAAAATGCAATTTTTGTACACATTTTCCATTTAAGAGGAAAAAACCAGCATCCACATTGAACACCTTTACCTACACTAAAGATCCTTTCCCATTATTTTCATATTATTCTGGTTACCAAAAATAATGTCAAGAGTAGGAAAAATTATTTCTGGAACAGGAACATTCTGCCCTTTTTCAATGAAGCCCAGATTTCCCAAACATGGCCTCGTACCAGTGATGCCCCAGCACTTGGGAATTCTGAGACTGGCTGGCAGCAGCAGGTCCCAGCAATTTTCACTGCAGAGAAGGTGCTTAAAGCCTTGGGACAGCACAGCCAAGAAAAAGGTTTTTAAGTGGAAGAGAACAGTGTTATTTCATTTATATGGGTGATGCTGTGTTAAGCTGAGCTTAGGACCAACTAAAACACCTCTTACCTTGCCTCTTCCCCACCTTCAATATATGAATAGCATAAGGGTTATGGAGACTTTTATTTATTCTTTGGCATCAATTAATAACTTATTTTCTCTCTTAAGAGATTAAGATATGAATAGAAAACTATATTTCTTTCAAGAAAAAAAAATTCAGAAGAGAAAGAGGATGTTTGTGAGTGTGGGGTTGGGAGCAGCCTGGTAGAGCAGACAGGATCTCTAATGCCTTAATGAAGATAAGCAGATGAAAAGGGCCACTGCGGATTGCCACTGCCTCACACTTAAGTGGTGGGTTTGTAAAATAATTCCTTCTGATTCATTTTCTGGTTATGTTCTGGTTCTTCAGTCAATTATGTTACCACATAGGGTTTGAGAGCAGATTCCTGAGTAAACAGCCAGCAGCAGACAAATTAGTTGAGAAACCCAAGCACTGCTCTTTATCACGTGAGTTTTGATGAGTGTTGTGGCTGATCCCAGACAATCCCTCGGCTTCCCACCAGTGTGTCCTGCCCTTACAAATGGTTTGTATGCACAGACCCCCGAGGGGATTTCATGGCATTTATTCCCAACACGTTCACAGCTGAAGAATCCCCCCCCTCCCAGAAATAAATCACAGAGTCAGAGAATGTACTGAGTAGGAAGGGACCCACAAGGATCATCCAGTCCAACCCCTGGCCCTGCACAGGCCCAGCCCCAACAGTCACCCCCTGTGCCCCAGAGGATCATCCAACCCCTCCTGGAGCTCTGGCAGCCTTGGGGCTGTGCCCACTGCCCTGGGGAGCCTGGGCAGTGCCAACCACCCTCTGGGGGAAGAACCTTTTGCTGAGATCCAACCTGACCCTGCTCTGCCACAACTTCAGGCCATTCTCTGGTCCCCAGTGACAGCAGTGATTTTTTTTCTGCTCTGAAAATCGTGGCGTGTGGGGGAAGAGAAAAAAATGCAACCATCAGCTTGTTCAAGGATGTGCTTTGGTCCTAGAGCAGCCAGGTGAGCTCCTTTTTGGGGGAAAAGTAGCGAGACCTCTCAGGACTTGGAGCAAGTGTCTCGCTGGCTTTGCCCTCAAAGAGCCCTCGTGTCCATACTGCCAAGGCTCCTCACTTGGCTCTCTGGGAAGGAGCTTCTTCAGAAAGAGAAATTAGCTCATTACTGTAATTCACTTTGTTTAAAGAACTTTCTCTCCACTGTAATCAGGACGTTGAACCTGTGTGGTCTTGCCCCTTGCAGGCTTTGTAGCGTGAACAAGCCAGGACTAGGGATAAGGCAAGGAATGCAGACTAAGGGAGGGATCTCAGCTGATTTTCTTTATCCCCAGGGCTGCCAAGAAAGAGAACCTGGGCACCTGGAGCCGTGCCAATCAATTGCCTCCAAGTCTTGAGCATCCACATCCTTTTGGGGCTCAGGTACCTCCATCCCCTGCAGTGCACCCCACTGCCCTGTCTGGTTATGGGGGTTTTGTGGGACAAGGAACTTGCCCACACAGAAGAAGTTTAGGTGTGTAAGGATTTGTGTGTGAAAAAAAGAAACTGTAGAAGGCAGTTTTTCCTCCATATTATTCCATATTATTAAGTCTATTTACTAATAGAAGTCCACCTGGGAGCTTCTACTTCTTGCAAAGCCTTAGTAGAGCTGCAAAGCCCATGGTTTAGCTCAGGAGCCATTCTCTCTGATTAAAGCTCTAAGCTGAAGCCAGCCAAAATGGCATGCCCAAAATATATTTCCATGGTTCATGGGGGATTTACACAGGGCACTGTATGGGCACCCCCTGGCACTGGGGCACCTTGCCCTGTGCAGCACTTGGCTTCTCCATGTACCAGGTCTGGTGGATATTATTTCATCTTGTGCTCCCTGGGGAACTACCTCAACACCATGTTGTCATCTACTCTGAGTTTCTGAGATTATTTTTTGGGGGGTATATTTTTCTTATTCTTCTGGGAGTTAACATCTCATCCTTATTAAGAAAATAATTTAGCATCTCATTCAGTAGATTCTATTCATGACTTTTATTATGAAGCAGAGAAGTGCTGGTGCATGCTTCTAGCTTAAACCCTGGGCTTAGTTTCATTATTATTCAAGAAGGTGCTGCCCTTTGGTGGGTCATAATGATATGAAAGTAGACCCAGTTCCTGCTGGCAGCAGGCACAGCCTGGCCATGGGCAGGACACACTGGTTGCCTGCCCAGCACTCAATGGCTGCGTGGCCATGGGCAGGTGCTCCTTCAGCAGCAGGGACTGCTGCACAAAGCCTCTTTTCCTGGGCACAGCAGAATTGGTTTCATGAGCAGATTCTACACATTTTGGCCCAATAGTTTCTTTGGTGGGCTACAGTTTTGGGTGCCACAATATCAGAAAGATCTAAAGCTGTTAGAAAGTGTCCAAAGGAGGGACATGGTGAAGGGCCTGGAGGGGCCACATGAGGAGTAGCTGAGGACACTTGGTGTGTTCCGCTGGAGAGGAGGAGACTGAGGTCAGACCTCACTGGGGTCTGCAGCTCCTCCCGAGGGGCAGCTCCATCTCTGCTCTGTGTGAGCAGAACCAGAGGAAACAGCTGGAGCTCTGTCAGGGAAGGTTTAGGTTGGATACTAGGGAAAGGTTCTTCCCTCAAAGGATGGTCAGGCACTGAACAGGCTCCCTGGGGAAGTGGTCACAGCACCCAGGCTGCCAGAGATCAAAGAGCATTTGGACAACACTCTCAGNCCCATCTCTGTGTCCCTCCTTTGGACACTCTCCAATGGCTCAATCTCTCCCTTCCATTGTGTCCCCCCAAAGTGCCCCAATGTTGAGGTGAGGCCGCCCCAGGGCAGAGCAGAGTGGGACAATCCCCTCCCTGAGCCCCCAGGACAGGGATGTCCCTCCTGGCTGCCAGGGCACTGCTGACTCAGGGACAACTGGCCACAGACCAGGACCCCCAGGGCCCTTTCCCAGCTCTGCTTTCCAGCCTCTCATTCCCACTCTGTCCATCCATCTGGGGTTGCCCCATCCCAGGGGCAGGATCCGGCACTTCCCCTTGTTGAATTCCCATGGTTGGTGATTCCCAGCCCTCTGATCTGTCCAGGTCTCTCTGTAGGGCCTCCCTGACCTCGAGGGAGTCAACAGCTCCTCCCAGTTTTGTGTCATCTGCAGACTTGCTCAGTATCCCTTCCAGTCCTGCTTCCAAGTCATCCCAAGATGGAGCCCTGTGGAACCCCAGCAGTAACAGGTCACTTCTTTCCTTTGAAAAAGAAAATTACGAAAAATGCAAAATCACCTCCTTTCTTAACAACAGAAATACTTCTTCTATGGAGCTGACCTCTCCTCCTTCTGCCCAAGAGCCCAAGCTCTCCATCAGGCCCCCAAGGACTGTGGGATGAGAAGAGGGCGATGGCTCTGAGGAGCTGCTCTGCCCTGCTGCACAAGCTGTGCCCACAGGGAAACAAAACAGAGGGAGGGACACCAGATTTCTAGGAAAATTTCTGCAACAGTTGGAGTGAAGGCTGTAGACTGTGTATTGATTCCAAAATAATATGCTTATGCCTCTGGTGGGGGCCATTCATTCAAAGCCCATTGGGAGGGTCACTGTAGTCCTGCCAGGCACTATTTGAGTGGATAAAATAGACCCAAAGTGAAGATGCCGAAGAATGAGGGAGGAAGCATATGGATGTAACACCTTTTTATAAGTTAGCAGATGACACAGGCTGCAGGTTAGTGTTTACAGAATCACAGAATAAATTAGGATGGAAAAGACCTCTGAGGCTGAGTTCAACCTGTGACTGATCCCCACCTTGTTAGCCACCCCAGAGCACTGAGTGGCATGTCCAGTCTATCCTTAAAGACCTCCAGGGATGGGGACTCCACCAAGTCCCTGGGCAGCCCCTTCCAATATCTAGTCACCACATAGTCTGAGTGATCTCCCTTCTTAACTCAACTGTATTCTGTCTTTGATAAATTGTACATCTCCCATATAAATCCTTTCATGCTTTGAAGGGGGGGAAGAAATATAGAGATATTTGTATTCATGTGAATTGTTACCACTTCCCCCACCCCCTTGTGGTAACAACTCAAAATAACATCCCAGAAAAGCCAAGAATCTGGTTTTGTCATTTGCTCCAACAAGGGAGGGGTCATTGAGATAAAAAAATTAGAGATCTACATGATGCTGAGAGTTACAGGATAACTCATGGCACAAAAACCTGCTCCAAAGATACTCCTGCTTATACACACTGTGCTGTGGCCAGTTGTACATCTGAGCCACTGTATCTGCCCAGTGTGATTCTCCACAGAGGTCCTGGTTGGCACCAACCCAGGCACAGACCATCCCACAGCACCTTTGCCCTCATTTGTTTTGCATTAACTTAGGCAAAGCATACACACAGATCTACTCTCTGGGCATTGCCCCTGGCAGTAAACAGTGATTGCAG
The DNA here is from genome assembly GCA_013397135.1 of Pachyramphus minor. Classification (NCBI taxonomy): domain Eukaryota; kingdom Metazoa; phylum Chordata; class Aves; order Passeriformes; family Tyrannidae; genus Pachyramphus; species Pachyramphus minor. The sequence continues at coordinate 79,712 of VYXB01004614.1, read as the reverse complement.
CCTCAGCCCAACCTCCTGCTTGCATGTCCTGTTCAGTACTGATGGAACCAGATGCTCTGATGATGGGATGCATTTTCAGATCACAGAAACACAGAACGTGCCAAGCTCAAAGGAACTCACACGGATCATCCAGTCCAACCCCTGGCCCTGCACAGCCCCAGCCCCAACAGTCACCCCCTGTGCCCCAGAGGATCATCCAAACCCTCCTGGAGTTCTGGCAGCCTTGGGGCTGTGCCCACTGCCCTGGGGAAGAGCTCAAGAGGGAGACAAACTTTTTTTAAAAAAAATGTAATTGTAAGAACACACTGATCTTTGTGGAAGATCACCAACTGGTCACCCAAACAAAGGGGAGGTTGGCGATGCCAATTTGTTTATACTCCTGTGGAAAGCTTAAGTGTGATTCCAATCTACTTCGTAAATCTTCCCGTGGTGGAAAAGTAGATTTCAAATAAAGAAATAATGGAACAACACTGATGAAGGATACTCTGCTAATCCCAAAATTCTCAAGACTGGCACCACCAGAGCTATGCCCTTTACAAGCACAGGAACTGGCTTAGCATTGATAAACTCTGATATTTATCAGGGATATGCAGGAAAAATAACCAACTCCAAATCATTGTAGAGATTAAAGTCCTCAACAGAGTTTGGAAAAAGTCACCTACACTCTTTCCAGCATCTTCAACAAGTTCCTGCATCTTTGAATCTTCCCATACCTCAGGCTACTCTGGCTTCCATAAAACACCGGGTTAATCTAGTTATTTGGCTTACAATAGAACCCCTCCTCTCCAAATTTATAGGATTGGACTAGTTAGAAATGAAAACCCTTTTATCATAAAGCATTGTCATGAATCTGACTGAATTTCTGGTAGCCAATGGCTTGACATAGTCCTCTAGGAGTAAAGGTAGCAGGTAGACTAAGACTGACATTAGGTAGGGACTCCTTTGTCCTTGTTCTGTCCATGTCCTGGTTTTCTTCATGATTTTGAGCCCATCACATCAAATTCCCTAAGCTTCTTTCAGACAAGGAAATTCTAGGCAGCGTTTTTCTTAAATAAATATTTTTCTTTCTTTGTAGAGTCAATATTCCCTTCTCAGCTTGAGATTTTGTGACTTGCCTGTATCAGCCCTTTTATGAAGCCAAAGCATTTCATCCCCTGAAGGTTTTATCTGAATCCTCAAACAACGTTTGAGCAATGACAGAAAGGAGGCAGGAATTGCAGAGTGCCTCTGTCATTACTAGTCTGACCGTGACACTCAAAGACCATTAACCAGCCCAGCCTTGTGCCTAGAAATATAATCTAACCACCTGGAATAATTTGGCATCCTTAACTGTGCTTTTCTTCCCAAAAACATTCAGTGCAGAGCTCGTCCTCATGAAAGGAATGTACCTGACAGAGAGAGACACTTTCAGCTGCAGAAGGGAAAGGACACGTTAGAGCAAGATAATCCAAACATCAATACAATACTGCAGTCATGGAGCTCAGCAACTGTTCTCAGCTGCATTTCAGTGTACAAATGGAGGGCAGAAATCATGGGTTTTACCTCTTGTACCCACCCAGACACGTGGACAACTTGTCTTGTTTTTACAAACGACCACTTAAAGTCAAGAGGGGACAGGAGAGGGATGTGTTGCAATCACGAGTGAGACACTTTAATGGTTATTGGCTTCTGAGCCAATAGATCAGTGTTATCCATATGCACAGAGTTTATTTTCCTATGGCTCACACTCTTCTGGCGAGCTGGCTGATGCTGAGGACAGGCTGGGAGAGATGAGGCCAGGGCTTTAATGCACAAATGAAAGATGCTTTCAGTCAGCTGCAGCCTGGGTGCCAGGTTTTATTTTTTCAGTGCTCTCACTTTGGGGTGGAGAGGGCTGGCCCTCTCCTTCCCCATGCTTCCTTTGCTCTCGCACAATCTTTGTGGATCTGCAGAAAAGAATTTTCCCATAAATAAACAAAATATTGAGTTACACACCATGTAAGTGACGACAGAAGAGAGCCCCAAGTCATCTTCTTAATTTCTCTGCACAACACAACGTGCCAGCTCTCAGATAAAAGATGCATGAAAGAAAATGACATTGCTTCCAAGTCCACATAGTTTCGAACTAAAATCACCAAGTCGTCATTTCCCACGTGCTCATGTGCACATTGGGGCACAGGGTTCAGGCTGCCCACCTCCTCCAGCACACGGGGTGCCTCATGGTGCCTCTGCTCCCACACCCCTCTGCTGCTCAGAGGTTTTACCACATTCACCACTCCACAGATCTCTCAATTTTAACTCTTGCAGGCCAGAGGGTGACTTTTTTCCAAGGGTCAGAAAGCAAAGTGCTAACTTGAGACCTGGTGCAAGGCAACACCCACATCCTGCTGAAGTTGCAGCTGCAGCTTTTCTTCCCTTGTTGGAAATCAGGACTTGGCTCCAGAAACTTTAATTGGAGATAAATTGCTGCAAAGGTCTTTGTAAAGCCCTTTTGCACAGAGGTGGTTTCATCAGATTCTACTGGGCAATTTACAATTAGGCTACTTTTTAAAAATAATTTGATAGCAGAAACACTTTGCTGAATAATTTTAAGGCTCACTATAGACGTTATTCATGAGAAAACGATTCAAAATATTCAAGACAGAAACATAACACGTCCCTGGTGGATTTGGATTTGGTTGTCTACACAGGCCTTGCTGCTTTGCTTTGGGCTCTGGTGGGGACTCACACAATGTAGCTGGAAGGAATCATCCTGAAAGTTGACTTTTTGTTTGTACCCTGTTAACCAAATGCTGCACAGAGGCCTCGAGCACGGGGCAATACACAGTAACAATGTCACTCCTCTGGAACATCAGCCAAAAGGTCCAGGATAAATCCAGGCTGAGAAGGAAAATGAATACCTGGGAAATGAAATAATTTTCCAGAGATCCCAGACAGCCTTTGGAGAGGCAAAGGACTGAATCCCTGCATCCTTAGGTCCAGCGCAGCATTTAAAAACCATGCCCTGCTTTCTGCTTTATTACGCTTCCCTGTGTTATATCTCAAATCACAAAGCATTTTATAAAAGCTTTATGAAGGCTGCTCTGATTAGGAAACTTTCTGAAATAGCAGGCACAGTTTTACTCTCTCTTCTCTTGAAGAGGCCTCACCACCAAGCCCTCAGTCCCTCTTCTGAGCAAGCAGTTGGGAAGGTCGTGCTGCAGTTCTGCTCTGCACATGTTCCCTCTCCAGTGCAAATGTGGCTCTACCAGGGAGGGAAAACCACACACACACGGCCAAGATCTCAAAATCACAGACTGGTTTGTATTGGAAGGGGCCTTAAAGCTCCTCCTCAAGTACCCCTTGCCATGGGCAGGGACACCTTCCACCAGCCCAGGTTGCTCCAAGCCGTGTCCAACCTGGCCTTGGACACCTCCAGGGATCCAGGGGCAGCCACAGCTTCTCTGGGCAACCTGTGCCAGGGCCTCCCCACCCTCACAGGGAAGGATTTATTCTCAATATCCCATCTAACCCTCCCTCTGGCAGTTTGAAGCCATTCCCCCTTGTCCTGTCACTCCATGTCCTTCCGCAAAGTCCCTCTCCAGCTCTCTTGGAGTCCCTTGAGGCATTGGAATCCAATTTTCGAGTTTCTTTATGAAAGGTTTATATATATATATATATATATATTCTGCCCTGTTGAATTTTAGCTGTGGCATAATTCAGTCCCACAGTATTCAGTTGCAACTGCAGATGAGCTGGTTATGTTTGTGACAACAAAAAGCAAAGCTATGCTATCCCACAGCAGTGCAGGGAAGTCTGGGTCAGTAGCCCTCAGCCAGAGGTTTGAAGATGCAATTTGTATTCATACTGTTCACTTTTAACTATGCAAAATGTGAAGGCTGCATAGTACAGAATTTTTTTTCCTGTAGCTGCATACATGTTAATTCTTGGGGGGGGGGGAAATATACCAAACCCAAGCCATAAGGTGAAATAAAAACCCTAACAAAGATTAATGGACAAATACACATATAGTTGCAAATGAACTCATTCTTCTACTTCAAATATTCTTACCAAAATGCTCTCAGACTTAAAGATTTTATTCATACTATATAATATTTTATTAGTGCATAAGTGTCGAAAAGAAGAGGCTATAAGTAGTCACAAAAGATCTTTCCTGACTGCAGAAATTTCTAGATTGTGTCCATAGTGTAGGAACAAAGAGAAAGATGAAAAGGTGGGGGAAAAAAAGCTTTTCCATAGAATATAAACTGGAGGGTTGCAGCAAAGTCTGTAAGGAATGGGGCATTTGGTTACATTGAAGCTGGAATGGTTTCATGCTTATAATTGTTTCATAGAATCATGGAATATCCTGACCTGGAAGGGATCCACAAGGATCATCCAGTCCAACCCCTGGCCCTGCACAGACACCCCAACAATCCCACCCTGTCCCTCAGAGCATTGTCCAAACCTTC
>VYXB01004614.1:34759-75127 GCA_013397135.1 Pachyramphus minor | reverse complement strand
AAGCCATAAGGTGAAATAAAAACCCTAACAAAGATTAATGGACAAATACACATATAGTTGCAAATGAACTCATTCTTCTACTTCAAATATTCTTACCAAAATGCTCTCAGACTTAAAGATTTTATTCATACTATATAATATTTTATTAGTGCATAAGTGTCGAAAAGAAGAGGCTATAAGTAGTCACAAAAGATCTTTCCTGACTGCAGAAATTTCTAGATTGTGTCCATAGTGTAGGAACAAAGAGAAAGATGAAAAGGTGGGGGGAAAAAAAGTAACTGGAGGGTTGCAGCAAAGTCTGTAAGGAATGGGGCTTTTGGTTACATTGAAGCTGGAACGGTTGCATGCTTATAATTGTTTCATAGAATCATGGAATATCCTGAGCTGGAAGGGATCCACAAGGATCATCCAGTCCAACCCCTGGCCCTGCACAGGACACCCGAACAATCCCACCCTGTCCCTCAGAGCATTGTCCAAACCCTCCTGGAGCTCTGGCAGCCTTGGGGCTGTGCCCACTGCCCTGGGGAGCCTGGGCAGTGCCAACCACCCTCTGGGGGAAGAACCTTTCCCTGAGATCCAACCTGATCCTGCCCTGACACAGCTCCAGCCCTTCCCTGGGTGCTGTCCCTGGTCACTCTCCACTGCCCCTCATGAGGAAGCTGGAGACTTACAGCAACACCAAGTGCTTAAACAAGTCCTCTGGAGCACTGTATAAAGGTATTCTGTTCCCATCAATTCCTTGTGCTGCATGTCTCTGTCTCCCCTTATGTTGCAAGGAGAGACAAGTCTTCTGCTCAGACTCCAGTGCCCTAATGAGTCAGCTCAGCCTTGCTGGTCCCAGCTGCCAGCAGCCACCCTGCTTGCTGACCTCTGTGAGGTCACCGTGGGGGAAATCGTGGGGGTTTGATATAAAACACAGCCCCCGAGCCCTGAAGTGATGAGGAAGTTGCTGTTAGCAATGTTAGGACCGAGTATCTGTTGTGTTGTGTCTCTGATCTGTAGGTGGCCTGCACAGCTGCCTGTCTGCTCATGGTCAGGGCCAAGGTTCACTGCTGAAACAGAGCCACAGCTTCGGTGAGGAGTAAGGAATTGCTGTCTGCCCATGGCCTGAGTTACCTGCCTTTCCAGAGGGCTGGTGTTGCTCTGAGCTTTTTCTTGGTTAACAAGTGTGTGTGTCCCACATGTGTAGCTGTCTTCCAGTTGAGAGCTCCTTGAGAGTGAGGGGCTCACATCAGACCTGACTGGAACACATTTTCTTTTGAATCAGAGAATGGTTTGGGTTGGAAGGAATCTTGAAGCTCATCTTGGTCTCACTCCCTGCCATGGGCAGGGACACCTTCCACCAGCCCAGGTGGCTCCAAGCCCTGTCCAACCTGGCCTTGGACACTTCCAGGGATCCAGGGGCAGCCACAGCTTCTCTGGGCAACCTGTGCCAGGGCCTCCCCACCCTCACAGGGAAGAATTCCTTCCATATATTTCATCTAAATCTCATCTCCTTTCATTTGAAGCTTTTCCCTTTTTTCCTGTTACTATCTATAATGCTGGAGAAGCTGCTTTTCTGTATAACTTTTATTTTATTTGTGTGGAGTGTAATTTTACCTTGACAAATAAGATCTCTTCCTTTTCTTGCTCTGACACAGGTTGCAGTTCCTTTCCCCATGACCTGCAGGACACACATCACCTGCTGCCTTTTCCAAAATTTCCCCTGCAAAGGCACCTGCACCCTGCTGATGCAATCTCAGTATCCATTTGTTCTTCACAATACATCAGAAGCTGAATGTACTTTTATTTTTTTTCCTATCCCCTCTCTCATTTTTTTATGTCTCCTTTCAATTTTCTTAAAGACAGGAAAAGATAATTCTGGCATTAACTTTTTTTAAAAAGGAAACTGGAGCTTATTGATTTAATAGATGAAGTTAACTCCCTGCCCCTTCTTTTCTAACATGAAATTGCCACTAATACTTTTCTATATTCTTATAAAATTTAATTTATGAAATACCATTGAAATTTGAAAGAGCTTGCAGTGACTGAAGCTCAGCAAGTAGAAGTTTATGGCCCCTAACAAGAACAAACAGGACCAGAAAATCCTTCATGTTCTCCCAGCTAACCATAGAAACAGCCATTTTTTTTCTTTTAAATAATCTCAAGGAAAAGTTAGCGAAACATAAATTAGACCGACTGCCACTGATTTATTTTTCTGAATAAAAAGGACATTCAGTAGCAGGTCATTTGTTTTTGTTTTCGTTCAGAGAGTAAATGGAAACATATTCTTACCTCACTTTTCTCACAAGTACAGTAGATTTCCTAAGCTTGTGTCAAGGTTTTATTGCCAGGAAAAAGTGGTTGAATATTCAGCATTTGTAATGAGGGCATCATCAGACACGGGATACAGCTGCCAAGGCTGGGACATTCATTTTCTGGGCATTGGCTGATTGGGTTCTGATCATTAGTACCACTTTGCTGGACAGTTAATTCTCAACCTATAACGTTCCTTTGCAGGCAATTTTTGGAGAAGGTGTAAGTTTGAATAAGAAAGTGCCAAGACCTGATGAAGAGGCTTAGAAGTTGTGTCAGTGTTAGAGAGAACGGGGAGTTTTACTTGCACACAAGCACAGAGTGGAGTCAACTGTACCAGCCTGGGGTCTGCTCTGTGGTAGGATCAGCTCCTTCAAAGGAAATACATGTCAGAAGGCTTTTCTGAGTACTAACAGGAGCACTGAGCATTCATCCCTCTGACAAATTACAAAGTCAGTATGATCAAGTGGATTACAAATAGGACTGGAAACTCCTGAGTTCCTGTTCTGGCTCCGTCCTTCATTTTCTTCTGTGACCTTAAGCAAATAATTTGAACTTCTCTGAGCCAGATTCATTGCTCCTGTAATTCCATTTGATATAGTAAATGAGGAAGTGTATGGCCCTATATATCTTAATTTTCCTATCTGTAAACGTGGGTGAATGCTTTCGGTATGTAATTATTACCCACAGGTTCTGAGATGTTTCAAATCTTTACAGCTCTTTGATGTCAGCAAACCTATTTGTTGATACATGGAGGATCTGTGTGGCAAGAAGTATTAGAAAAGTTTTAAGCTTTCATCCAAGAGTGGGTGGAAAAACATTGTATGTATATTATATATGTTTAATCTTGTTTTCAGCTTTCTTTTAAGTGTAAGAATTTGCCTATCGTTTTTTGCCCAATAGTTACCTATGTTCTGCTGAAAGACCTAACAACTTCTAGAAATTTGTCTGCCTTCTTAAAAAAACAACAGAAGGTTGGTTTCAGTACTGAAAAGCCCTTAAAAAATATGGCTGGACTGAAATACCCTGATTATCTGCACAACTATGATCAAAGAGTGGTGACAGTGATAAGTGTGATGTCCATGATACACTTGGAATGCACTAAGCATTTCACAGGCTTATTGCAGACTCATTTTAATTATTGTCAGCTCTCTTTTCCAGTTAGGAGGTAGCTGGTGTTCATTTGTAACTAGAAATCACTTGCTGTTATCTACATGCTGTTCAGGATGCACATCTTCAGCTGGGCTTATGTGTCCTGAAGTCCATTGTTCATTAAAATATAAGACTTCTGGGAAGATGCTGTTCCTAAAAAAGGCCAGTGTGTACAGAAGATGTACTCAGCAGCTCTGTGTGGATGTGGCTGCTCAGAGCTTATGGAACTAAAACTCCTCTCTAGGGCCTGGAAAGAGCGACCTGGATGCTCTTCTGCTGCTAAGGGCTGCTGCTGTGAGAACAGACTTGGTGGAGTGATAGAGGAGGTAGAAAGGCTTTGATTCTCTCTCAGGGTTCCCAGTGGCCAGAGGAGACTGAGGGGAGAGCTCAGTGCAGTTCCAACTCCCTGGGCAGAGGCAGAGGAGGGGCAGGACTGAGCTCTGCTCTGTGTGACCAGGGACAGCAGCCAGGGAAGGGCTGGAGCTGTGTCAGGGCAGGGTCAGGGTGGATCTCAGCAAAAGGTTCTTCCCCCAGAGGGGGGTTGGCACTGCCCAGGCTCCCCAGGGCAGGGGGCACAGCCCCAAGGCTGCCAGAGCTCCAGGAGGGTTTGGATGATGCTCTGGGGCACAGGGGGTGACTCTTGGGGATGGGGCTGTGCAGGGCCAGGGGTTGGACTGGATGATCCTTGTGGGTCCCTTCCAGCTCAGGATATTCCATGATTCTGGGACTCTGTAATTAATATGTAGCATGAGAAGTCATTTCTTTCTCTCCTTTCCCTCTCCCATTTGCATGAGATGGGCAGTCTCTCAGTGTGCAGTGGCACAGTGCTCACTGCAATGAGGCTTTGATCTCAATTAAACAGCCCAGACAAAGAAATAATAGTAACCCACCATGATGCTGTTTGACTCTACTACTGCTGCAGGGTTGGAGACCTGATTATAAGCCAGTCTTACCAGGGTCTTTTTTTGGGTCTTGGAGCACACGGTCACAGTGCTGTGAGCAGCAGAAGCCACAGTACTGTGTTTCATGTGCTGAAAGTCTGAAGTGGAAAAGAGACCTGTTAGGTCATTCATTCTTTTGGCTCTTGACAGAATTATTCCTGGTGCCATGTTCTCACCAGAGCCTGATCCTGTGTAGTTTGGAATAATTCAAGCCCCAGTGCTTCAGCTACCTTTTACTTGGAAAAACCATTTCAGTGTCTAATAGACCTCCTGGGTAGGAAACTCAGACACGGTCAAGCCCCATAAGTGATTCCTTGAACCCTCTGAAACAGTTCCACCTCTATCTTGGGTGGCTGTGCAACTGAAATCCCTTGAACTTGCTAAACCAAGCTTTAGTCACAGTTCTGGCCCAGCTCCTTCAACGTTTGATCTTTCCTTGCCCAGAGATTCCCACACAGCTGTCAGGAATGATCAGTCAAAAAATTATGGAGTGAGACTGGTCTTCATTTGCCCAAAGCCCTTTTTAATAGTTGACTGACTGTGTAAAGGGTCCTTAAAAATGAGTGGTTTGTGCTGTTTATTTAATATCCATTTATAAAGGGAGTATTTTCACAAAGTACAGTAAACACCACTTCATTAAAATTACAACTTAAATCCCCATTTCCTGGATTCATTTGTTTATCAACAAATGTCTCTCTCACTTTTTTCTTTTTTCCTAACATACATATTCCCATTCTTCATTGCTGTAAAGGAAAATTTTAAAGAGAAGAAAAAATAAATTAGGTCTTGAAAGCTCAGAGGCCATTAGAAGAAATCAGAATAAAAATGTTGCGTTTTGCTCTTTTCCCTTTGCTGTATTTCATCTGTCACAAGCTCTGCAGCCTGTGTTCTCGAGGCTGGCAGCACTCACTGGCTTTGCCAGTGCTGCAGCTCTGTCCCAAAAAATTATTAAGAAGCAAATTACTGACAAACATGGAAGGGGATGAACCACATGTATTTGTCTCTGCTCAGAAATTCTTCTTCATCTCTGTATATGACCTTGGGAAGAGCATGAAACTCCCATTCCAGGCACTTTATGAATTCCTGCATAGTCAGCCCTGGACATTGTTTATGGAGCCAAGGCACAGAAAATCCTAGAGAAGTTCTGCCATGGAGCCATATCGGGAGGAGGAGTGTCTTGGGCAACCCCAAGCACAAATACAGACTGGGTGGAGAGCAGTGCTGGAGAGAAGGACTTGGGTGTGCTGGTGGACACGACCCAGCCCAGAACCCCCCGTGCCCTGGGCTGATCCCCCAGCGTGGGCAGCAGGGCAGGGGGGATTCTGCCCCTCTGCCCCTCAGGGGAGACCCCCCTGCAGAGCTGCTCCAGCCCTGGGAACAGCACAGCAAGGACATGGAGCTGCTGGAGAGAGTCCAGAGGAGGCACCAAGATGAGCAGAGGGCTGGAGCAGCTCTGCTGGGAGGGAAGGTGGGAGAGTTGGGATTGTTCAGCCTGGACAGGAGAAGCTTTGGGGTGACCTGAGTGTGGCCTTGCAGGACCTGAAGGAGCTACAGGAAAGATGGAGAGAGACTATTGACAAGGGATGGAGTGACAGGACAAGGGGGAATGGCTTCACACTGCCAGAGGGCAGGGATAGATGGGATACTGGGAAGGAATTGTTCCCTGTGAGGGTGGGGAGGCCCTGGCACAGGTTGCTCAGAGAAGCTGTGGCTGTGCCTGGAAGTGTCCAAGGCCAGACTGGAGCAACCTGGTTTAGCAGAAGGTGTCCCTGCCCATGGCAGGGGGTGTTGGAACCAGATATCTTCCAACCCAAACCAGTCTGTGACTCTATGATGAGTGTCAGCCATTTACACCATTTTTTTCAAGAAGAACTGGCTCTGAAGTTTCTATGATTCAGGAATTAGCAGTTGCTCTGAATAGAAAAACAGCATCATGTTACAGAATACCTCTCAGGTGGCAGGTACAACTGTATGTTAAATATTCAAATGTAATTTTTTTGTCTGAAAATGTTAATTTAATCACAATGAAACATTTTCCTTTATAAAAAAAACATAACCTTCATGACTGAAAAAACCCTTTTCTCCTCTATTTTTCATACAGGAAAAAAAAATTTAATTTGTTTATCAGTTCTATTTACTAAGCACGGAAGAGGTGTATTAATTGCAAGTATTCAATGCAGAACTGGATTAACAGCCCCTCTACTAATGGGGAACTCTGGAAACTCCAAGAAACATCCTGCCTGTACTGGGAAGATAGTTTCCCAGCTCCAGACCCCCTTATCCCAGCTGAGCCTCGAGCCTTGATTATGCTTTTAGGGAAGGCTAAGATGAAGTAGAGCCACAGCTACAGCTCCTGAAAGAAATGCTGGCTTGGCTGTTACACCACCACCAGGTCAAGAACCTCATCTGAATGCACACCCTGCCTGCAGTCATGTCTCCAGGGATTCTGTCCTTCAGGCTTGGTGACTCTGGAGTTCCTCCAAACACATTAAGCCTTCCCAGGGACCATGAACTTTCCCACAGAGTACAGTCAAGTCTGGCAGCAAGTGCCCTCTCTTGCAACGTGGCTTCAAGCCTGTGTGGGCATCCTAACAGGGCCAGAAAGCTTTAGCTTAATTAGGAAAATTCAGACAATGCCTTGTGTGTTGGATCTGGCTGAGATGGAGGTAGTGCATGTAAATGAGGGGTCAATTTAAAAAAGGCCACATAAACGAAGAGAACTCCTTACATCCTTTGTCAAGTACATCTACTTTTATCACAGAATCACAGAATCTACTGAGTTGGAAGGGACCCACAGGGATCATCCAGTCCAACCCCTGGACCTGCACAGGCCCAGCCCCAACAGTCACCCCCTGTGCCCCAGAGGATCATCCAAACCCTCCTGCAGCTCTGGCAGCCTTGGGGCTGTGCCCACTGCCCTGGGGAGCCTGGGCAGTGCCAACCACCCTCTGGGGGAAGAACCTTCTCCTGAGATCCACCCTGCCCCTGCCCTGACACAGCTCCAGCCCTTCCCTGGCTGCTGTCCCTGGTCCCCCCAGAGCAGAGCTCAGTCCTGCCCCTCCTCTGCCCCTGCCCAGGGAGTTGGAACTGCACTGAGCTCTCCCCTCAGTCTCCTTTTCTCCAGTCTGAACAGACAAAGTGCCCTCAGGCAGTAACTCCACTTGGATGTTCATGACATCCAACAGGGCAAGTTTCAGAACAGCAACAGTTTTGTCTTGCACTTCACCTGATCCCATCGTGCCTCAGGGATGGAGAGGAGATGAGCCCTGGCTGGGAACAGGAGCACAGGTCACAGGCTGTCACATGTGGCCTCACAACCCTCCTGACTGCTCCTTCCACGTGAGGCATCGAGTGGCAGAACACGGCACAACACCCGACCCACAGCCTGGCATGATTCATGTAATATATGGGCATGTGTGTCTGAAGAGCCCTTGCCATGGGATGTCAGCTGGCCACCTGTCCCACTGCTGGCTTATTCCAAGGGAGAGCACTGCAGGGAAATGGCAAGGCTGACTTCATTTGTTTTCGTACAGGAGAACAGATGATTTTTGGGAAATAGCAGTTCAGAACCATTTGGAGTAAACATTAATGAGCCCACCATGGTGATGGACAGTGTGAGACCTGGGATTCCACAGCAGAACTGTTTATGATCTTATGGCATTTACCTCTCCTGTCTTTCTTCACCTTTACCTTCAGCCTATTTCAGAGCAGAAAGCAAAGGAACGCCCTGGCCCCCAGGCCCCTGACCTTTAAATTGAGCTCTCGGCAGCGTTCCCCTCCCCAGCTCCCAGGAACGCCGCATTTCCGCTTCACAGGGGCAGATTTGAAAAGCAGAAAATATATTAAATGGAAAACACAACTGGTCAGAAAAGCCATTCTATGAATTACGAGCCTGGGCAACAGAGATATTTTTCTTTGGGGATCAGTCACTTGCAGTCTCCAGGTTACACTATGTGTAAGAAACAAAAAAAACCAAACAAAGAGAAAAAGTGAAGGATTTCTAAGCTGGTTTAGGAAAGGAATTTTTTTTCCCCCAAATTGGTGAAAGGAAACAAAATGTAAGGGAAATACCAACAGCAATCAGGCCCATCTGGGCACTGAGACACGGTGACAAAAATGAGCAGCCCTTGATCTGTGGAGGACACGGGGAATCTCCATTCCACTTCAACTCCTTTGGTAGAGATTATCTAACAATAACACAGCTACTTCTCCTCCTTAAACTAGACTGGTGTCATCTCATTGCTGTGAAGGAGATCATCACAGCTGACAGCATCACCTCTCCTCCACATTGGCCATGGCCACCTCTTGCAGAGTGTGGCAGAGCCCTGCGAACCAGCACCCCCTGCCCTGTGACTCTGTGTCACTGGGCATCCTCACTCAGGCAAACCAGCTGGACTTTAAACCCAAATTAGTTTTCCATTGTGCCAAAACTCACAAGCTCTGCCAACAGCAAAGTTTGAGCTCTTGCACACAATCCTGTGTGAATATTGCTACCCTGGATGGGAAGGAACTCATGGAGAGTCTGCTCGGTGCCTCACTAAGCATGGTCTCGTAAATATAACAGAACTGAGATTTTCAAATGACTTAAAGGCAGTCAGACATTCAATATCCATTACATTTTAGTATTATTAGCATGTGGAGGCTTCTCTGAATCACTTAGTATTTGGCTCCTGGAGGCCATCCCATCATCTGAACCAACTGGAGATATTCCAGAGAATCTCAAGATACAAGTTACTCCTCAGACTTTTTGCAGGAATTTGCTCATGCCTTTTGAACTGCAGCCACCTGTGCTGCTTGGTGATGACTGAACTGGTAGAGGGGTGGAGAGGAATCAAACAGCACAGCAGTGCAGTCTGGCCATGTGGTCTCTGATGGTGACCAAGCAGGTTTGTCTCCAGGGCAGGATGCAGAAGGTGTAGCCTGTTTGCAGCTGTAGACACCAGCTTGCAATTGGTGACAACATCCTCCTCTGACATTCTCTCACTTTGGTTTATTCCACTCCACAAAGTCACCAGCATCAAACTCTAATGACCCAGCAAATCACACTTCTATAGAAAATACTCCTCACAGTACCATTCCTGAACACAGTCACAAGCCTTGAGTATGAATTATTTTATCCTACTATGCATTCCTTTGAATATTTTTAATTAATATTCATTCAACAAAGGTAAGAATTGATTTTTTTTTTCCTGTCTGGTCTTGAAACCAGAACTGAATACATCAGAAATGTTTCAACACACCGTATGTGCCTCCAGGTAACCATAGTTCTCCCAGTGCAACAGTGAGAGCAAAGGCTTTCTGAGGGGTAAATTAACTGCCCTGAAGTCATACAGTAATCCAGCATCCAAAAGAAAGACAAAACCTGCATCTGTTGAGTTCCACTCTAGAAATTTCTGTACGTGAGCACAGAACCTTGCCCCACTGTAGTGGTAACAACCAGGGTTTTTCAGTTCAGAGCAATAGTCCAGCTTTTGCTGTGAAGGAGGAATCCCAGAATGGGTTGGGTTGGAAGGAAGCTGAAAGATCATCTTGTTCCACTCCCCTGCCACGGGCAGGGACACCTTCCACTAGACCAGGTTGCTCCAAGTCCCACCCAAACTGTCCCTGAACACATCCAGGGATAGGGAATCCACAGCTTCTCTGGACAACTAGTTCCTTCCTTCCTGAAGGAAGCCAGACTACTCCCAGCCTAACATTGATCCCCAAATACATTTAGTGGATGTTTAAAGGCCTGAACACCAACTATTTCACCAAATTACCCACAGACAAAGCACTGTTCCTGTTCCACTTACTGGCTTTGATTCCTTCTGCTGCCACATCTGAGGTTTAACCTCATCTCTGACTGACAGCAGTCACTGTGCAATCAGTGTGGGAGCTCTGCTGTGAGAGCAAATATTCCCTCCACAGGAGTGGAATCTGGAGTCCACTCTGCAGCTCTCAGTCACAATATCTAACCAGGTTTTCCTCTTGTTCTTCCAAATGCTGCTCCAGGATTGCACTTTGGAAGTGCTCTACAGCTTCTCCCAAGTTTTCTGATTAAACCATATCAATTTAGTGCTATAAAACAAAATGCTCAGTGAAGGCAGTATTGCAATGGATCTGTGCACAGGGACAATCTAAGCCTTCGCCAAAACTTCAGTTCCTGGTGGAGTTATTTCTAAATAATTTCTTAACATTTTTAAAGTGATTTTCAAGATTCTTTTCATCTGACTTTCCTTAACTCACCTCTGTGATTATTATTTTACTGGATAACAAGACAATGAAGAACTGAAGACAGACCTGATCTCTTGGCTGGGTAGTCCTGGCTTTCCCAAGGAGAGCAGTAAGGTTTGCTTTGCTGCAATCATCAGCTGGCAGAGCCCCTTCAAAGGTGCTGCACCTTTCTCATGTCAGGGCCCTAAAGAAGCTGCACACGTGGAGCAGATGAAAGGCAGGTTACTGCTTTCACCCTTGCATCTATCAGCAACATCAATACACACACTTCCTTTCACTGCTGTCTCACAGTGTCTATTTATCAACAGGACATAAGGAAAGCACTTGGGCATTGGACACTTTTGGTTGAGTTCCCATCCCCACGACAGCCTTGCTCCTCAGAAATCAATGCTGGCATAAAACTGGAGTAATACAGTAAAAAAGGACACCCCTTGAGCTGTATTTTGGGGCTGTTACCCCTATGGAACAGGGGGGAATTTTCCACAAGTTCACTGAAGATGCAGAAAATAACATATTGAAGAATTTGGCCTTATTTTATTTTTTGCAAATGCATCTTTTCAAATTGCGCATCTGGAATTTCAGTTCTCGTCCAAATGCTGTGTGTGATTTGCTCTTGCCAGACAAGCACACCTGGGACTAAGAAGGGGGTTTAGATAAGTGCCTTTCCATATGGTCCACTGATAAATGATTCATTCTGCACAGCTTAACTTTGAAAATAAATTCAGTATCGTTAAGATATTAAGATACCAGCTTCGTATTTCACCTCATAATTGCACTTCACATATCACAAAAAGAGCTGGGCTGTTGTTTTTGCTGCTGCTGTTTGCAGATGCAGCCTGCAGACCCCATGAGGAGCCCTGGGTATTGCATCACAGCTCCCTCTTTCCTCCCATTCCAGCACACATTTTGCTCTTCTTCAGAGGGTAAATTTTAGGTGGATTAATACCAGAAAAACAAACAACCATTTTCCTCTTGTGGAGTACAAATTCAGTATCCTCAGATGAAGAAATATATAAATACAGCTCTTTAGGGTAATGTTTTGTTAAACCTGCTGATGGGATCAAAGATCATCTCGGATGCAAACAAGACCAAATGAAGCAACAGACTTCCTTGAGAGGTAAAAAGCTCAGTGCTCCTCAACCCACCCTCATGGCACTCATGGTAACAACAAGGTTGTGCAACTGCTCCTCCATTTGCTACCCCATGTTGAGCACAGTCATCATTGTCCTCGTAGCTCTTTTGCCCATGAATTTCCAGTGTCCCCACTGGCACACTACAGTCCTCTGGAAAGGTGAAACTGGTCAGAAGATTTCCCAGGCAAAATCAGAACATCATCACATCTTACATTTGACCCCTAAATACAAAGAAACAGGTACATCCAGCCCTAAAAGGCTCCTGTAGTGGGTGAGGTTCTCATTTGCTTTTTAAGGGAACCAGAAGGGGAACCAATAGACAGAGACACTGGGGCAGGAACCTACATCTCCATCTCCCAGTCCTAGTAATCCTAGTCCATCTCTCTAATCCCCAGAGCAGCCCACCCCGGGGACAACACAGAGTCCCACAGTCCAGGAAAAAAAGGCATCATGGGAGTGTCACATGTAGATAACAAGAGTCATCACACTGCACCTCTGGGCCATACTTGAGTACTGCCATGGCAAATGTGACATGGAGCCAGGACAATAGATCAGATTCACCAGTGCATTTGGTCTGTGGGTCTCGAGAGACCTCCTGGGTCTTCCCACAGGCAGGTGAGGAGCACGAACAGACTGACAACCATGAAAGGACCCCACTGGAAGTCAGCACAGCTCAGATGGCATCAGTCAGCTACATGGAGTCTCCTCCTGAGGATCCAGTTGTGCACAGAATGAAAAGCCAGGGCAGACACCAGAGGATGCCCTGAGTTGCTGCAGTGCAGACAGAAGGTTTCTGCTTTCTCATCAGATTTAGGGTCAGATGAGTGGAGTTTCTGTACAGGAAGAAGAGCCAGTCTCCAGATGCTTCCAACTCCTAATGGACAGCAATTCCTCCCAAGGGTTGCTTTGCATTTTTATTTTCTTCAACCATTAATTCTTTTCAGAACCAGTGAAAATATTTCCTTTGGTCCTATCAGGCTGCAGCACTTTTGCTGAAATACATCTTATGTGAAAACCATACTCAGAGCCACTGGGCACAGCTTGGAGCAAAGTGGGGGCCAGCTCAGGCTGCACATCTGGAAAATATTCGTGTTGGTAAAACCTGCTGGAGCAGGGAAGGGGCTCCCCAGGGAGCAGGAGGTGACCTACCAGTGGCAGTGCTCAGAAATGGATGGGAGCAGAGCCCCCGGGGAGCTGACAGGAGCAGGAGCTGGTTGATATAGTGGGTGCTGTCCCCAGCTTTGCTGGGGGATTAAAAAGCTGCCCACAGCATATTTCCTTGCCTGGTGCCCAGGGACAGGGACAGTGTCACTGTTAAGAAGGATCATCTGAAGGAAGGTCAGGACACAAAAGGCAGCATCCCAGCCTGGGGCACAGAAGGGATCACTCAGGGCAGCCCTTCAGCTGGCACAAAGGGGTGGAACCCCCAGAAAGCAGCTCTATGCCAGCAGTACCCACAAGTGGTGCCTTTCTGACCATTAGGCAAAAGTGAGAAATAGATATTTCATGTGTATTGTAAACAAAATGCTAAATATTGTGTTAATTGCAAACAAAAACCAAGGGAAATAAATATATGACAAGTCAAAGTTTGATCTTGGTTGCTCCTTTCAGGGACAGACAAGTAAGAAATGCAGATAGGGCAGAAACCTACTTTCAATTCCAGGTGCAATCTATACAAATTTGGCACATGAGATTTTTTTTCTATATAAAAATAATCCCAGGTAAGTGTTCATAGATGATATAACTAGAAAAAGAAACAAAAAAAAAGAAAAAAAAAGAAAAAAAAAAACTTGCTCTCATCCAAAAAGCTGTCTTCTTTCTTAATTCTATCCATTTAAATTTATTGCTGCTGAAATTCCCAATGTTTGCCAGAATGTAAAGAAAGTTGCCTACAGATGAGTGTTACCAGCAGAACAGAGAGAAGGGTTCAGAAAGGAGCTGGGAAAGGAATACTGAAAAGGACAGATCCATCATTCAGTGATTACAGCAATTCTGGGGAAACATCTTTTGGAATTACCAGTAGTAAAAAGAAAACCAGCAAAAAACCCAAGAAAATCTCTGCCAGAGGAGAATGGCTCAGGTGAGGGGTCTGTACAGCTGTTATTTATTGTAACAGTTGTGTGAAATTGGAAATGTGGGAAACTGTGCAAAGCACTGAAAAAGATGTCTTTGGCCAGAAAAGCTTTCCCTCTATTTCAACGTGGATCAGGAAGAAATCCAAGAAGGGAAAGGCAGAGATAAAGGGATGTCTCAGTTCAGGACACTTTTCTCCCAAGCCCACCATGGTGCCAGACCACAGCAGCATCCACAGCCCTATTCCTGCTCCTGCTCCCTCTGCTCCTCCTGGGCTCCCTGGGGTGGAACCTGTTTTGATGAACCTGGAAGTTCTCTCCACAACTTCTACTCCTCTTTCCAACTTGACTGGAATCAGCCAAAGGGTTCAGAAGTCAAAGGAAGAAGTGTGAAAGAACTGAAGATACTGATAATTTTCAAGAACAGAGTGGTCTTGCAAATCCACAGTTTTTATTTACCAGAAATTCCAGTTGAAAGAAAACAAAAGAGTTTTTAAAAAATTCTTATAAGATTTGAAACCCTATCAATATTTTAACAATATAAATATTAATATTTTTAAAAATTCCCAAATATTTTGTTAGACTAGGAAAATTTGCCAAAGTGAAGTTTTTAGACATATTAAAGACCAGTATTTTGCATAAGAGTTGTCTTAGAAACATGCACCAGCTCTACTCCATACGGAGAATTCATGTTAAATAAAAAGACAAATAACATAGAGAAGGCCATTTTGCAGTGTTGGATCCCCTATTTATTAAAGGTACACAGAAAGCAGTGAGCACCTCCACACACTCACTCTACAGATCATTTTGTGTGGCTTTTCAACCACAGAATTCAGCAAGAGCTCTGCAAAATGCTACTTTCTGAATGCTGCAGTTCCAGGAATAAACGGGCATCCAAGCAGGTGAGGGAGCAGCAGCACAGCCAGAGGCCCCAGTTGAGTCCTGTACTGAGGACACTGGATGCATTTCTAGGAAAGCCACGCTGACAGGAAATGGGGGGGTCAGAACAGCTCTAGTAGAGAGGTCTTACACTCCAATACAGATGCATCTGTATTTTTCCATTATATCGGCAGCTTTGCCCATATTTACTGCTCAGGGACTGTTTTTCTCCCTGCTGTTGTCCTGCCAGCACTGTGTGCTCACGGCTGGAGCTCTGCAGTCCATTGGCACAGCGCTCTGGATTTTGGAGCTGGACCCTGCTCTGCTTCTGCACTTGGACTGTGCTTTGTGCCTCACGTCATCAATAATGCTGACATGCATGGCTGGCTGGGAGAAGGATGCTGGAGCACTCAGGTCTGCACCTACCCTGACATGGATCTGACTTCCACACAGCTCAGTGGGAATGGAGGAAGCCCCAACAGTCCTGTGAGCTCTGCTCCTCAGGCACTACAGAGCTCAGCACAAGGGCACTGAGCATATCAGGCAAATATAAAGGGCAAGGAAAATTCATGCACTAAAAGTGTAAGAGGGGAAACATTGATCTCCCTGGTGACTAGTGACAGGAACCCAGGGAATGGCTGGAGCTGTGTCAGGGCAGGGTCAGGGTGGATCTCAGGAGAAGGTTCTTCCCCCAGAGGGTGGTTGGCACTGCCCAGGCTCCCCAGGGCAGTGGGCACAGCCCCAAGGCTGCCAGAGCTCCAGGAGGGTTTGGATGATCCTCTGGGACACAGGGTGTGACTCCTGGGGCTGTACCTGTGCAGGGCCAGGGGTTGGACTGGATGATCCTTGTGGGTCCCTCCCAACTCAGCATATTCTGTGATTCTGTAGGAGATGGGGTACCCAGGTAATCCCTTTTCCTGTATACCAGATAGAACAGGAAAGCCTGGCTCAAACAGAGGTTTCCAGGCAGTGTGATGCTGACTGCCCACCTGAGCAGGAATGCCTGGCTGGCAGGAGCTGCTGGTCCCCACAGAAGCTAAAGGCTGGATACCTTCTGGTACCCAGAGCACCTCTGAGCTAAGGCACCAAAGTCTTTTTCCAGTTCTTATTCAGGAAATTTGAAAGATGTCTTGCCTAAGCTGCAAACACAGTTTTTTCTTACACAAAACCTAAGAAACGTGCAGAAATGGATACAACAGTGTCAGGAATGGGCAAACTACAAGGCTGTGGTCTCTAGAGGTCCTCAGATGTGCGAATTAGTGAAATTCAGACAAGTATTGAAACACTAAAATAAAAACTCATTAATAAAAGTGACAATGAAAGCTCCGAGACAAAGCAAGTTACCCGAGAGCAAAACTCTAATTAGACTCTGGAATAGCCTCCCCCAGGAGAGCAGCACAGTCCTACCACTGCAATGGGTTTATAACTACACTCATTAATATTCCCAGGAAGATACTTTAGGAAAAGTGCTTTGCTGGCAGGGGTTGGACAGGTAGCCCAATAGTATCTTCCATCTCTCAATTTTGTGGCTCTTGTCCATTTACACCTAAGGAGAACTTGGTTTTGTGCCAAAGGACAGCAAATTTAACATTGCCCTTTGACTGCCAGGATCCCATTGGCCTCCTTGGCCCCAGGACACACGGCTGGGCAGGGACAGCTGGTTGTGCCCCGGGACCCCCAGGGCCTCCTCCCAGAGCTGCTCTCCAGCAGGTTGGACCCCAGCCTGTGCTGGTGCATGGGCTTATTCTTCTCGGGACTCCTGATCTTTTTCTAATATGTTGGTCATCCAGAAAGGAAAGGAGGGGGGACCTTGCACAACTGCTCACTAAAGATTGCCCTCAATGGTCACATGGCTGCCACTACCTGAGACAAAGACAGATCCTCGACCAATCTCTGTCACAGGCAAGACAGGTTCAACTTGGGGAACATTATTGCTTGTTAAAGTAGAAGCTCTCTTTTTCCCTCCTTCTCCTGTGTCTTCCTTAAATCTGTTTTTCCAGAGGTGGCACCAGTGTCACTGCTGGGCTCAGCTGCTCCCTGTCGAGCCAGCTGGGACAGGCACAGAGGGTGAGTCCCACACAGGGACACCAAACCCTTTCCTAACAGAGGATCCCCACTACCCAAACCTGGACACCCCATTCCCCAGTCTATTACCCTGCTGGCTGTCTCAGCAAGACCAAGTGAGAACATTTTCCTTTCAGCCAAACATCCTTCATACCCTTTTAGAGAAATGAAAAACTAACCAATAAAAAGCCCTTCAGCAGTCCTCTGGGGTTACAAGCTACTGAAATATTATTTTTATGACAATAAGATGATTGTAAAATACTTCCATGTATTAAAAAAAGCTATTAATAATTTTCTTGTCTGAGAAACTTGCAAATGTATTTCTGCTTTCTGCCTTTGGCAGCAACATTCAATGGCCAAGCGTTTTCATAAAACTGAAAGTTTTTCTGACCTTTTCTGCAGCAAAAAGTCACCGACTTCCTCCTGCTGTGTATTTGCATAGGGAGTGCTTTTAAGCCAGCAGCAGTCAAAGCAGAGTTTAGTAGCTGTGTCCAGGACTGTATCCTCAACCAAGGGGTTAGTCCTACAGGAGTTCCTTCAGCCAAATTCTTTGGAACCTGGAGATAAAAAATTTGTAAATTTTGCCCTTCTTTTGTGTTCCTTTTCCTTTTGTAACTACATTCAAAGCTGTTGTCACCTTCAAATGGAATTGGTCAGACACTGGTGTGGCCAGAAGAGGATTTGGATTATGCCAGACCTGGATAACAAAGTGTCACAATTATCAACCTCCTGCCACTGACTTCTGTGAACAAAACCTGACTGGATAATGCTTCTCCCACACCTACAGGGACTGAGATGCAATTTCAGCTGGATTAGCACTCCCCACTAAGCTCCTTTACCTGAGTGCTCTGCTCCTGGCTTTCTAACTTTTCTGGAGCCAAGCTGTGGAGCATTAATTTGTTGCAGCTTTTGTCATTTATAAACAGCCATTTGCATGTTTTGTTCATTATTAGAGTCTGAGTCATATACTAGGCCAGTCACTTCTAATCAATTCTATACTAAACACTCAGCTGCCTGAAAGAAAAGCCCAGCCCTGCGTGAGGCATTCGCTGGTGAATGGGGCCATAAATCACCCTGGCCGAGTTCTCAGAAGCTGCTGGGCAAGGAGAAGTTTCCGAGCTGTAAATGCTCCCCCACCTTCCTTCAAACTCTTGGACTTTTGATAAACATGAGCAATTAGCACCTTTGCAGACATCGTTTTCTTTCCCCGCTGATGGAATATTGGATACCCCGAAGGAAACTGGGCCTTGAAGAGGGGTTCCAGGGAAGTCTTCAGGAGTGGGGATGGGACTATTAACACTGCTTCAACTCATTCAAGGAGGGATGTGCCAACAGGCTCCTCTCACCCACACCTCCCTGCCCCTGGAGTGACATGTGCTGTGACAAGCCCACTGCTGTCTGATGGGAAGAAAAACAAACATTACAGTGGATAATCAAACAAATGTGGGCTCTTTAATTCTTGGATGGGAACTCCAGCTAATGTCATAAAACATGGGAAGAATGCTCTATAATTAAATCCTTCTCTGGAAATATTTGACTAGGTTTGGGATGTCCTACAGGAACAACACACGAAGTCAGCAGCATGAGTGTGGGACTTCGGGATTTTCATCAAAATATATACCTGGCAGAAGGCAGAGGTAAGATGCTGGGAAGTTAAACTGGGGAATTTAATGAGGGATTATACACACACCCAAGCAAACCTGTGTTTCCTTGTGGTTACATCAACTACCCAGAGGGAAGCTGTGCCTGCAAAGAGGAGACAAGTCTACCCCTCTGCAGCCACTGTCACACACATCTTTCCAATGCAGGGTTCAGATCCTGCTTTTGTGCTCCTCCCACCATCTAATGTTTTTCTAGCCATGACAGTAGCTGAGCTATTTTCAAGGAAACCACACAGTGGTTTAAGGGATGCTGCAATCAATTTACAGCTCAGAGAACAGGAGCTCTGGTGTGTGACTGCAGGAGGCTCACAGTAGAAAGAAACCAAGGCTGGGGACCTGCAGATGACAAGATGGACATTCACAGTGTTAGTTAAACCATGAAAACATGCTGGGAAACCTTTGGCAAACCTTTGATTTTACTGGGAAAAAAAAGAAATATAAAAGGAGGGAAGGACCAACCACAGATGCTGATAAGAGGTGGTAAAAAGTGTGGTCCTTTAGTAAAATGGAAGAAATACGAGCACGAGCCTCCTAAGTGCTGAGTTCTGTTCTAGATTACAGCCCCTGTCATCTTGAACAAAAGCAGCTAAGCTGAACTTTCTATGCCCCAATTTGTCACACATTGAGATAGATGAGCATTAATTAAATTTGCAAAACACATTGAAGTCTTTTGAGAAAACACATATGAGATGATAAATATGAATTTCAACTCTGATCTGCAAGGATTCAAAGACAGTGCAGCAGCAGGAACATGGGGAGTTACAGTTCCAACAGCCATTGAACCCAGCCAAGATCACACAGCTCAAAACTCCTTTTAACCAGCCTGTAAGGCACATATATGATCATATATGTCACTTCTTGCTGGAGCCATCAGGTGAGAACCCAAAAGAAGTCTTAGAAATTCGTTTGCACAAGTCCACAGGTTCATTAGAAAAGACAATATCAGACTTGGGCTATTGAAATGATTTTCCAACTGGATGGCAAAGCAGAGGAAACAACAAAAAGAAGCTGAAGAAGCTGTTGTGTGACCAACCCCCAGCCTACTTCCTTCTTGGTTTTGAAATCCAAATCCAATTTGCAAACTAAGTGTCAAATACCATTGTCAAAAGACGTAATTCTTACAGCTGTTAGACTACAGGCTTGACAAAGAGCAACACACTACTGGCAATACTTCTCATTACATGTTTCAAAGGAGAAATTGAAACCACATTTGTAGGTTGGATTACCAGAAGGGCACTGGTGTACACAATGCCATGGACTGCTCTGCCTCCCCTGCTCTTCCTCCTGAGCCTGCCTTCCCACCCCTTCAAACACCCCTGAGCTGTTGCAGCACAACCAGATCGCTGGTGCCTGCACAGCAGCTTGAGAGAAAACACCAGCACCAAGAAAGGGTTAAAGAGGACAATAAAACACAGCAGGTGCAAGCACACGAGAAAGAAATAAAGCAAAATTCTCTCCTTATGGGAGCAATAGAAATGATTGAGAGCGTGGACTCTGTAATCTGCAGAAACTGGGGCGACACCGTTGAGTCAAATTAAATGCACAGAGTGGAAAAATCCAAGCCCAAAAATATATCTGTGTCATGTGTCTGTGTGTAATTTATTGCCACAGTTGGAGTCTGCCTTTGAGTGATTCAGGGAGAGAACCAACGTGTGGGACTTGTTTGCTGACGATGTATGGACATGTGTGCATGTCTGGAACCACACTGAGGAGTGATGAACAGGACAGTAAATTTTTTGCACTCCCCAATCCCACTGCTCCTGGTTAAGAGCTGTCTCCACCCTGTCACTCCAAGCATTGCATTTGCTTATCACGAGAAAGTGAAAAAAATATGCAAGTTGAGGCCTTGAGAGAGATTTTGCTGAGGGCAGGAAGGGGCAGAGAGGCAGTGAAGCCCATGAAGGGATGTGCCCTCCAGGGGAGCTGCTGAGCTCCTGCATTTCTGCCCTCACCTGCCAGCAGGCAGCAATGCCACTGGGCTAGAGCCCAATATTCCCCTCCTGAGCCCTTTTCCATCCCTCCTCATGCAGCCTTAAGTGCTGCCACACTAACACTTTTGACAAAACCAGCTTCTGAAGTCACACACAGAGTAACACTGGGACTCAGGGAGATGTGGCACCCAAGATGCAGGAGCAGCATCCCAGGATCACAGAATATGCTGAGTTGGAAGGGACCCATAAGCATCATCCAGCACAGGCCCAGCCCCAAGAGTCACCCCTGTGCCCCAGAGGATCAGCCAAACCCTCCTGGAGCTCTGGCAGCCTTGGGGCTGTGCCCACTGCCCTGGGGAGCCTGGGCAGTGCCAACCACCCTCTGGGGGAAGGACCTTGTGCTGAGATCCACCCTGACCCTGCCCTGACACAACTCCAGCCCTTCCCTGGGTGCTGTCCCTGGTCAGAGCTCAGCATCTCTCCTGTCACACCTGCTGCAGGTGAAGGCAGGGAAAGTGCAGCTTCTCTCCTGGCTGCAGAAGCCTAGAACGACTTGAGAAAAGAAAATTGCCTCCCACAAGATGCTCAAAGGCCAGGAGTGACCTCAGCACCAGCACAGCAGCTCTGCATAGTCCTGCCTTTGAAACAAGTCTCAGCCAAAGCCCCAGTGCAAATAATCCAAGAAGACAGGTCCATATTAGTCCCAGTATGCTTTTTAGAGGAGTCCTTCTCATCTGCAGCGATTTTCCCTGCCACCAATTGAGCTTCACTTTGCCATCAGTGTTGGATTTCAGCTCAGAGGTTTGCACTGCAGCTGCTGGCTGGGTTCAACTCCATGTGATCTGTTCTAGCAAACTTTCAGGGTGAAACACAAAACTGGGTCATTTTGGTGCATTACCAGTGATGCTCTGGCACAGCTGCTTGATGTTCATTAAAGCCAGGCAAGTTTCAAGTGCCCCAGAACTATATTTTTTGCCTAACTAATTGATACAAAGCAAGAATCAGACTTTGTCTCCTTTCTGTGTAACTCACACACACAACCCAGATCTCAAAACTAACCTAAGGGGGCTTGATTAGTTTTGCTTCACTGACATCAAATGTAAATGGCACCAAAGTCATGGAATCACCAGTGTGTGAGGGAAAAGGCTGAGCCACAGAGGTTGGCAACTCTTTTTGAAATAGGCTCTTTGCATAAAATTCCCCTGCAGGGTGCACACCTCCCCTGCATGGTGCTGCACCCTGTGCCACAGGTAGCACAATCTCTCCCACTGTGGGAAGGAGGGCAGTGTACCTGAAGCAGAGATTTTCAAATTCTTCCAGTTCCAAGTCTTTCTTGCACCTCCCTTCATCTGTTCAATTATCTCCAGTTTAGAGAGAGAACAGCAGGCACCCTTCCCCCTTCACTAGTGATTATTGGATTTAGTTACCTGCCAGCAGCAATCCATGAACTGGTGAGATGGGAAGTAAATATTCCCTGGCTCCTTTCCAGCACCCAAGTATTATTTCATACTTTAGTAATCATACAGAAGCTAATTAGGTGTCTAAATAGGCTGTGATTATTTGTTCTATAATTTAATGGCCTGACAGTTGTCACAGGACATTTGTTTGATTCAATTCATGGTCTTTTGACAGCAAACTGCTCTGCTGCTGCTGTCAGGGTTGGCACAGCAGAACAAAGTGGGCATCTGAGGGGCTTTGGCCCCCCACAAAGCCCCTCCAGGTCAGAGGCTGTGGCCCAAACTCCCAGAGTGCCCCCCACACCCCAAGAACTGGGACATGGAACATCTATGCCAAGGAAAGGAAGCTGGAATGAAAACTCCTGAAAGATTTTGGCAAAACCCAAACCTAGAGCCCTCCCTTGCATCTGTCTAATAAAACTACCTGGAGGGAAGTTTTTTCTATATATTTCATAGCAGCAAAAAATCACATTGGAACTAAAACAGTGATTGATTTCTACCACAGGAGAATTCAGCTGCCTGGCCTGCCTTCATAAACAGTCATTCAAGAAGGGAAAAATACTACGAAGAACTATTATTTAAAGTATTTACAAGAATTTGGAAAATCTGAATATATACAAAATCATTACTCCAGAGAGGAGCTTCATCTTCTCGGAGATCAGAGTCACTTCTTTCCCCTCTGCCTCCCCAACAGCCCCATCACCACCCTGGAACAGCCAAGGGAATGGTGGGAGACATCTCTGTGTGCCACAGCTACACGTTATCATAAAGAAAAGCTCAGCAGAGTAAGGCATTATTTAATATACATCTGATTTATCTGTCTTGTATGGTACATAATGTTATGAAAGAAACACTGCACACAGGCTGAATTCCACATTCCCACACTGATAAATCCATCCTGGGGATGATGATGAGCACATGGAATCAGAAACACTTTATAGATATCAGTATTTGAACATGAGTCAGCAGTGCCCTGGCAGCCAGGAGGGCCAACCCTGTCCTGGGGGCTCAGGGAGGGGATTGTCCCACTCTGCTCTGCCCTGGGGCGGCCTCACCTCAACATTGGGGCACTTTGGGGGGACACAATGGAAGGGAGAGATTGAGCCATTGGAGAGTGTCCAAAGGAGGGACACAGAGATGGGGAAGGGCCTGGATTTGAAGGTGTGTGAGGACACTGAGGGCACTTGGTGTGTTCAGCTGGAGCAGAGGAGACTGAGGGGAGAGCTCAGTGCAGTTCCAACTCCCTGGGCAGGGGCAGAGGAGGGGCAGGACTGAGCTCTGCTCTGGGGGGACCAGGGACAGCACCCAGGGAATGGCTGGAGCTGTGTCAGGGCAGGGTCAGGGTGGATCTCAGCAAAAGGTTCTTCCCCCAGAGGGTGGTTGGNTCAGCATATTCTGTAATCCTGTGATTCAGACACTGGGGGACTCTGCAGCTTCAGAAGCCTGTTAGAGGACACCACTGCAGCCCATGGTGATCAATTAGGATGTAACTAATGACCACTGTGTGTTATTTGTACCATGAAAGGAAAACAGTGGGAGGAGGCCATGACCCCATCCCTAATGGAGAGGTGTGGACTGTCCTGCAAGATGAAGCATGCACAGAGCCAGGGACTGTGTCAGCCAAAGGACTGACACCAGGATGAACAGTGTTTGCTTGGACAAGAGCTCTTTGTTGGGCAGTCCATTGAGGGGGTTGAGTTTCAAGCCTAAATAGGTGTCTGGTTACTCTCTCACTTGGAGATAAGGTACCTGAATGTCTTGTGCAAACACGAGGGGCCAGAGGGAGAACAAAACTTTGTGGAAAAGGGCTCTTGGTTGAACACTGTCAAAAGGAAGAATGTTCTGAGGAAAAACGAAACAATTCCCCCTGACTTTTGTTAGCACTGATGGAAAGTGGCAACGTATAAAAAAGAGCTTTACGGCTTGCCAGAGCGTGGCTGGGAGTGGAACAGATGGCCAATTCATCTCCACCGAACTTGGCACTTCTAACAAAAGAAACAATATGTGTTTTGCTACCCTAATTTCTCCCCCAGGTATCCCGGCAGGTGACTGGGATGTCTGATGACAAGAATGACTTGACTTGTGCTCCCCAGGAGCACAAGTTGCTTGTTTCTGTGGCCTTGCCATTGTTTTGCCCAATCCTCTGCAGCACCCAGAGGGGTTTCTCCAGATCCAGAAGACAACAGCAAACCTGGATGACACCCACCCACCCAGGGACACAAAAGCCACCACTCACAGGGACTCTTGTCTTCACATGGGGATTCATTTCAGCTGCCTGCAAACATCTATTTTCTAGTACTGCAGTTGCACACAACACATCCCAGGGATGCTTTGCTGTAAAAATTCCAAGATGAGACCGAGGGATCCAAAACTGAGTTGGCTACCCCAGTATGTTTTCACATTTAATACAATTTCCCAGGCATAACCTTGATTTCAAGTTTAATATTTTTCTACACAAGGGATAAACTGCTCTACTTCCCCACAGAGAGAGTTTGAGGGCTGCACCAGGATGGCTTTCACATGGGAATGAGGGCAAGGGAAGGGGAAAGATCCTTCTCTCACTGATGCAACATGCATGGGGCTCATCTGTGTACAGCTGAAGGAGACAGATCAGGTTGAATCAAACACAAAATTGTGTTTCTGGATAAAATGCATCTTTCCCCAGCTCTCACACTACAGCTGAACCCAAGTCCAGTCTGGCACATACCAAGATCCTTAAAATTTGCAAGTCCTGTGAAACCCAAGGGGAACTGTGATGCCCAATGGCTCTAATATTCTCAAGCATGGCAGTGTGTACCCATCAGCCACCAGCAGGACTCTCAGGCTTGAAAACTTCAGTTTTAACATTCTCCTGCCATTGTTTTTCTTTGCAACAACAACAGAGGAAATTAGAGCCAAGTCTATAAGGTTGCCTGCCCCATCAGCAACAGGGAATGGGTATTCATATGATCTCTGCAAGATTACAGCTCTACAACAAGTCCTGCTCTAACTCAAATTCATCTGACCACACAAACAATACTCTATCACATGTTAATGATGAAGCCAGATCATCAAGTTGAAGTTAAAATCATTAATGATGATTAAAAATCATTTACTGGAAAACTTCTAGAGAAATATTATTAATAGTAGATCGAGTTTAAGTGACACTTCAAAAAAACTGATTATTGTTTGCATTAGTTATGCATTAGGGCAACCTTTAATGGGTTAACTAAGGATTTTATCCTTAAGCTATTAGGAAATACAATGTTATATTCCCCACAGAGCAAAAATTTGGTTTGTCTTATTAGTAAATATTGACTAAAAAACACTGATTAAATGAGTGTTCCCATCCTGCTGACTCAACCACATCCGTGTTTGTTCCCTTAAGGGAGCATTACACACACTGAACATACGTCCAGAGGAATCAATCATTACACATATGTTTAGGAAATTATCTTTTCCAACAGAAAAGTCCAGCCTTACAGTGAGAAACCAAAAGCCAGGACAAGTTGTTAGACTAGATTATCTCTCAAAAACACAGCAGAACAGGGCACATCCCAGCCTTACCAAAAAGCACTACCATGTTCACATATTTTAAGGATTTTCTAAAAGGAATCATCTCATAGTTTTTGCTTCTCATCTAATTATTTTATTTTGTGGCTATCCATAGGGAAATGGAAGAGTCTTGCAATTAAAAATATAAAGTTGAATCTACGTGATTTTAGGCAAACAATCTCCAGCCTGGTTTTAAAGATCCACGAGGAAGATGCAGAGCAGGGATACTTTAGAACACGTCTCAATGTTTCCCTGCCACCAGTTTCAAGGGAATTTAAACCTATAACCTGTCTCACTTAAGTCTTGCAGCAGTGAGTGGAACAAGGCCTAAATATCTTTAAAATGCTTGAGTTGGACAGATTTTCAACACAGCTCAGCTCAAATTTCCCCTGCTTCAGCAGGATCTGTGCACATGAAGTCAGCGCGCCGGGCCGGGGCTCGCACAGCTCTCAGAAGGCTGCCCAGCATTTTTGGGAATCTCGCCCCTTTCTCATGTTCCCAAGTGAAAGACGAGCTGCTTGAAAAAATCTAGCTTTGCTTTCTGTAAAATAAGGCTCCCAACACGCTGCTGATTCACACAGGTTTGGGAAAACAAGAAGTGCCCAGAGCTCAGGCCCTGAAATGGCACCAGAGAGAAGAAAACAAGGTCAGTTGGTCTCTGCACTTCCCATCCCATCAATGCTCCTGATGTCATCAAAGCACAGTCTTTTCTACCATTTTCACCATTTTTTTTAGGCTTCTAAGACTAGACAATTTCATTCAAAATATTTAAAACTACTGAGGGAGAAAAGTTGCTACAGACCTTCAAGTGACAGCCTGGGAGGTCACATTTAGCAATTTTAGAGTAAACTGTTTCAGACTTTAGTGAAAATAATGAGATGAAAAAGTCCTCAGATGTACTCCTAGTTTCCAATACTGTGGGCAATCACAGTTAGATCTACCCAGACTGAACTCTTCTAGCCTCAAATTTCTCTGTGTGATCTGAATCCTCTTAGTTCCCAGCAGGCTTTTGAGAAAGAAAAATTAAGTTCTGAAAATAGTTATTGACTAAAAGTTATATTCTTCATTCTGAAAAAAAAATTATGACCCTCATTTTTGAAGCTTGTCATGTGTGACGGACCAAAACCAAATTTCAGAAGGGAGCACAGGTGGATTTTGACAAAAATGGATGGTCTGAAGGGTAAGCCTACCAGTGCAGGCACCAGATGTGTGGTAAAGGAAGAAATACCACAGCTAGAATGTACAAAAAAATAATGTAGCAAAGGTTGAGTGCTTCTCCAGGGTTACAAATCTGTGCAAAGGCTGGAACTGTGTTCAGGGTGTGATACTCTTGCTGTAGGTCAATCCACAGGGAAATCACTCCATCCAGTTCCTGTGTGTCCCTATCACTTGGAGAGAGGGGAAACCTGATCAGCTCCTGGTCAGCCAAAAATGCTGGGTTGGGCTGCCCTTGGCTGGACCCCAGGTGTCCAACAAGCCACATCACTGCCCTTCCCAAGGGATGGAGAATAAGATGGAAAACAGCCTGTGGGTTGAGATAAAGCAGTTCACTAAAGCAAAAGCAAAAGTTTGTGCGTGAACAAGCAGAGAGGAAAAAAAGGTTTATTCTCTTCTTCCCATTAACAAGTGATGCCAGGTCACATCCTGGAAAGCAGGAATTCAGCATGTGGAGTGGCTGCTCCAGAAGGCAAACATTGCAAACAACGAATGCCCCCTCTCTTTCTCTTCCTTTCCTTAGCTTTTATATCTGAGCTGATTTCACACACTCTGGAATATCCCTTTGGTTAATTTGGGTCAACTGGCCTGGTTGTGTTCCTTGCCAGGATCTTGCTCACCCTTGATGGGAATGCTGAGAGACAGTGCTGATGCTGTGCCAGCTCTGCTCAGCAGCAGCCAAAACACTGGTGTGTGATCGACACCTTTCTAACTCCAGTGCAAGGCACAGCTCTGTGAGGGCTGCGATGGGGAAATGAACTCCAGCTCAGCCAGACCCAGCACAGTCTCCACTCTCTTATTCCACACCATTTGTGTCATACTCAGATCCCACATAATTTATAGATCTTCTGACTACTCCATTGTATTTATTTCTCATTACTGAAATCCCTTCTTAGCAACACATACAGCTTGAAGTACGTCCTTAAACCANGTCCAACAAGCCACATCACTGCCCTTCCCAAGGGATGGAGAATAAGATGGAAAACAGCCTGTGGGTTGAGATAAAGCAGTTCACTAAAGCAAAAGCAAAAGTTTGTGCGTGAACAAGCAGAGAGGAAAAAAAGGTTTATTCTCTTCTTCCCATTAACAAGTGATGCCAGGTCACATCCTGGAAAGCAGGAATTCAGCATGTGGAGTGGCTGCTCCAGAAGGCAAACATTGCAAACAACGAATGCCCCCTCTCTTTCTCTTCCTTTCCTTAGCTTTTATATCTGAGCTGATTTCACACACTCTGGAATATCCCTTTGGTTAATTTGGGTCAACTGGCCTGGTTGTGTTCCTTGCCAGGATCTTGCTCACCCTTGATGGGAATGCTGAGAGACAGTGCTGATGCTGTGCCAGCTCTGCTCAGCAGCAGCCAAAACACTGGTGTGTGATCGACACCTTTCTAACTCCAGTGCAAGGCACAGCTCTGTGAGGGCTGCGATGGGGAAATGAACTCCAGCTCAGCCAGACCCAGCACAGTCTCCACTCTCTTATTCCACACCATTTGTGTCATACTCAGATCCCACATAATTTATAGATCTTCTGACTACTCCATTGTATTTATTTCTCATTACTGAAATCCCTTCTTAGCAACACATACAGCTTGAAGTACGTCCTTAAACCATCTTTAGACCCAACATACAGATTTATACATTTTCATTTCATTCATTACTATCCCTTGTCCTTTCACAGGCAGGTATTATTTTCCCATTTTCATGGGCTTCCTCTGCCCCTCCAGATCCATGACTTGGGCTCCATTCCATCAGGGTGGGTGCTCAGGACAGGAGAAGGAGCACTGACATGGGTCCATCCTGATTTGTCATCACCCTCTCCTCGCTCCTCCCTCGTTCTTCATCGTTTCATGTCGTTCCTGCTGCTTTACTTCCTGCAACACACAACTTACAGCACAGGTTACACTTCCCTTGAAGGTTAAATCTCCTTAAGGTGTACACCAGGTCTCCCCATCCTTCTTCATCACCCACAAAGTACACCCTGGTCCCAAAGCAAAGACAATCCCCCAGATGAGTTTGCCCTTTCCCACAGGAGCTACTTCAGACCTGGACCTCTGCACCTGCTGCCTGAGCAGACACCAGGCAGTGCTCTGGCACATGGAATGGAGGTGGGCATGTAGCTTGTCCATTCTGGAGAGCACCAGGCTGGGTCAGAACAGTGTCCCCCTCGTTCAACACGTGTCTTGTGAAGCTACCAGTCCAAGCCCCAAAGGCCATCAAAACTGTACAGAGAGTTTTGTTAGAATGATTGTTCAGTCATGGCCCAGGTGTTGTTACACGGGGTAATAAATAAAATGCAATTAGATGGTGTCATGCAATGAAATAGGCAATTCATGCTGGCAGCTCTCCTGCTCAGACTGTACCCAACCTCATCAGATAGAGCAAACATTATTTCACTGCTGAAAACACAACCATGTGCCCGTGTGCTGTTCTGTCTTGATGAGACCTAGACAAGGACCTCAGCTCTCACCCCAGGTCCACACTCCTGATCCAGATCCAAACCTTCTTTTCAGGTTGGATTCCTCCCTCCCTCACATTAGAACAAGGACCATACTGACAGAGCGAGGCTGTTCCAAACTCCCTGTGAATACAAGGAGCATCAGTCCTTGATGCCAAGAGTGTCACAGAACTGCTCTGGGAGACATCACAAGAGCTGCAGGCCCTTTACCTGCAGGTCAGTGGAGGGCTACTCATCCACAATGTGGAATTTGACAACTCTGGGCACTTCAGAATAGGGATGTTAAAAAATTGCAGTTTCTGTGCTCTTGGTTTCACTGTTACCAGCCAAGTTTTGTTGGACAAGGGGCTGGGTCTGTCTCCTCACCTTGCAAGTGATGGCTTTGCTCACCACCTGCAGCCATCCCTCCTGCCCACCCCAGCACTACCCCAACAAAGAAAGGATGCAAAGCCCAAGTGTTTATGGCCTCACCTGTGATGTGGATGAGCCTGGTGTGAGCCCCTATTACTGCTCTGGCAAAACAGAGGCTCCTATATATCAGTCAGCCTATCAAATTCCTTTTTTTCTTACAGGAATTTTGGGGAAGTTTTCTTATCATTTTCAAATTCAGGAACCTTCAGGTCAGCATTTTTTGTCACTACAAATAGATGCATTCTGTTCACAGTGACATTACAAATAGATGCATTCTGTTCACAGTGAAATAAGCAATCTTCAGACCTGGGGTTGTTTTTTTGGTTGGGTTTTTTGGTTTTTTTCCCAATCAAATGAAACTAAAAATTCCACCAAATCTGGAAAATTCATTTTTGAAAAGTGACATTTGAAATATAAGCATTTTCTGATGAAGCTTATTTATAACACTCCTTTTCAGAGTGCCTGAGTGACGTTCAGTGGCCTCTCAACCAGGTGTTACCGGGGTATCTTGCCATTCCCCAGATGTGTAGCTGTGGCAGCAGACCCTGTCTAGCTACTTGTGAACAAGAAAGTTGTATGTGCCACTACAGAGGCAGCAGAGCAGCTCTCCAGGTCCCAGTGCTTGCCAGGACAAGGAGACAGGAGCCACAGCCCCGTCGGCTGCGGGAGAGCGGCCGCCCCGGTGAGCCAAGCTTAGCTCACTGCTGCTTAAACGTGCTCAGCACTGGCCTGGGGCAGAATTACAGGAACCCTGGAACGTGACAGAAGTGACTTGTACAATCCTCTGTAAAATATGTCCCAGCTGGAGCATGACATCATTGCCATTGATCAACCTGGGAGCAACCTGCACTCTGCTCCAGACCGACGTTTACACCGACCAGTAAAAGGAGACGAGTTCTGCACTGAGCTGTGACCTGGGACAGCACCCTGGGAATGGCCTGAAGGTTTAGGTTGAGTCTCAGCAGAAGGTTCTTCCCCCAGAGGGTGGTTGGCCCTGCCCAGGCTCCCCAGGGCAGTGGGCACAGCCCCAAGGCTGCCAGAGCTCCAGGAGGGTTTGGATGATCCTCTGGGGCACAGGGGGTGACTCCTGGAGATGGGCTTGTGAAGGCCCAGGGGTTGGACTGGATGATCCTTGTGGGTCCCTTTAACCCAGCACATTCTGGGATTCTGTGCCACAGGGAGACATCTGCCAAGGATTTCTTCTTGATTTAGGACACTGTCAAGCTTCTCTAGAACTTTTGTAAGAACAAAAACCAATAGTGTGGTTTCTTTCCAAGGACACCGGAATACTCTATGCCCATAGGTTTGCTAAGGCTGAGGAGCAGATCCTGAGTTAGTTAATAGCTGCTATACTCCTACAGGTAGGCACATTGAGACACAGAATGGCTGAAGTGTGACACTTCACATTGTCACCAACTTAGAAACTGCCTTTGTGTATCTGTGTAATCTTGAAATAAATATGTTGAGTGCTGAGGTTTTCTTTTCCCATTTATCCAACTTATAAGTAGCACAAGCAATGAGAGAAATAAAGTCATATAATCAAATATTAAAGGCAGCAAACACTTACAGGAAAGTAAATTATAAAAGCTCTTCTACTACATATACACAGCAGGTAAAATGCCCTTTGACTAATTGCAGCTAAGCTTTGTAGCTTGGAAGTTTTCAAATTCAGATGGCAAATCATAAAGTAAATGAAATACACACAAAAATGTAGTGTTTAAAAAACAAATTTTAGATCCTGGAGATTTCCTGAGCTAAAGTGGGATTAGAAAATGCTGTAATGTTTGGAAGCAAATTTAAAACTTAGAGTATCTTGTCATAACTTATAAGTCTTTTGATAAATAAGAATATTAAAAAAGGGGATCTAGAATGGCAGAGCATTTTGCCCACATCAGAATCCTCCCTGCTACACAGATGGTCCCCAGGTTCTCAGGCAGCTTCTCCTCTACTCCTGTGCAGTTGTCAGCCCCTGGCAGGAGTTTGGATGTGCACACAAGGGCAGCTGTGCCTGCACGTGGTGGGAAGATGCTGCTATGACTCTCCCTTAAAGGGTCATCACAGACACCCACCCTCCTCACATCTGCCCCAGGGTGCACCAGCCTGCACTGGGGGACACTCTGTTACAGCTGTTTGGAGTGTGTGGGAAAAAGGCCCCTCACTCACCTCCATGTTTTCACCTCACATGGGGATGGTGGGGCTCACATGACAGACCTGAGGTACTCAAATCCACTGGAGCAAGACAAAGTCTTTCCTCTTTCCTCTGTTTTTGGCTCTGGCACTTGCTCACTTACAACCCACTGCAGTCATGCAGGGACTGAGCTTCTCAGCCTTCCAGTAACAATAAAAAATGAGGTCCAGCTTTTCTACAAGTCCTCACCTTAAGATCTGCCTTAGCTGGACTGCAATTGGAATGGGATTTAGAAGCAAGAGCCTTGCTCTGCACTAAGCAAGTTTGTTGTTACAGGTAAAGCAGTGTGTTTATTAGAACTCAAGGGAGAGGCTGGATGTAGTAAGAAATTTGTATAAAGTAAAATTTTGGAACTTTTAAGTCCAAGTGGGAATGAACACCAATAGAGAGTGTCCAAAGGAGGGAACAGAGATGGGGAAGGGCTTTGATTTGAAGGTGTGTGAGGACACATTTGAAGGTGTGTCAGGGCAGGGGCAGGGTGGATCTCAGCAAAAGGTTCTTCCCCCAGAGGGTGGTTGGCACTGCCCAGGCTCCCCAGGGCAGTGGGCACAGCCCCAAGGCTGCCAGAGCTCCAGGAGGGTTTGGATGATGCTCTGGGGCACAGGGGGTGACTGTTGGGGCTGGGCCTGTGCAGGGCCAGGGGTTGGACTGGATGATCCCTGTGGGTCCCTTTAACCCAGCACATTCTGTGGCTCAGTGAAAGCTGGGTTGTACAAATCTGTCCCAGCTCCTGGACTCAGCTAAAGGCCCTTTCCAAACTCATCCCCCCAGCACAGCACACGCAGCCTCACGCTGCATTCCAGTCAATCAGCAGAAAATCCCACACTGCCTCCTAGATGTTATCCCTCACGTGCTGGATTAATCCCAAGCTCCGTGCTCTCCAGTAGGCACTGACAGACGGCAGGAGATGATGTAGAGGCACAATCGTATCAGACTAGTGAGAGTACAAATCTGTACAGCATAATGAGTCTTCTATTGCATATATCAGAGCCTTGAAACTTTTTCTAGTTAAATATATAGTCTAAAAACTTTCAGCATATATCATATCATCGAAACAACAAGCTCCCATTGTTCACATGGCATAAATCTATCACAGTCTCATAACTGCTTATGATTTCCACCAGCTACAACCTTATATATTGTTGCACGAGTAGCAAAGGGTTTGTACATGGAAATCAACTTACACTGTAAGAACAAATTTTGCATTGTTCTGTACCTGAAATTCACACGTTTCCATGATGACCAGTGAACTCTTACACAGATTGCTGGCGAGGGTAAATAATACTGAATAATCAGATGTGTTCTGCCTGGGGCTCTGCTCAAGCAAACTGCATCTCAGGGCTATTGTGGCACCACAGCCCCAGCAGAGCCCCATCTGCTCCTTCAGCACAACCCAACAGCAGCAGCAGAGCAGCACGATGTCCCAAAGTCACAGAGTCACAGTCACAGAGACACAGAATGTGCTGAGTTGGAAAGGACCCACAAGGATCATCCAGTCCAACCCCTGACCCTGCACAGGCCCAGCCCCAGGAGTCACCCCCTGTGCCCCAGAGGATCAGTCAAACCCTTCTGGAGCTCTGGCAGCCTTGGGGCTGTGCCCACTGCCCTGGGGAGCCTGGGCAGTGCCAACCACCCTCTGGGGGAAGAACCTTTCCCTGAGATCCACCCTGACCCTGCCCTGACACAGCTCCAGCCCTTCCCTGGGTGCTGTCCCTGGTCCCCCCAGAGCAGAGCTCAGTCCTGCCCCTCCTCTGCCCCTGCCCAGGGAGTTGGAACTGCCCTGAGCTCTCCCCTCAGTCTCCTCTGCTCCAGCTGAACACACCAAGTGCCCTCAGTGTCCTCACACACCTTCAAATCAAGGCCTTTCACCATCTTCACCCGCTGTGAATCAGGATGATCTTGGGGGTGCTCCAGCCCCACTGGCCTCACACACAACTGTGCCACTCCAGGGTACACGAGACCCCTGCCTGTCCACACTGAGCCCGATGCCCTCAAACCCCAAAATGTATTTATTGTTCTCTCTCAACTCTGCTGGTGAGAGTAGGACACTCCCTCAGGGGCATCAAGGATCATTTACAAATTATGGTCCTGTGTCAGGATGAGCAGCAAACACAGGTGGATGCTTAGTGCTGCCAGGTGGGAGGTATTTGTTTGTCAGGAAAATGTCCACATTTCATCTCTGCTGGCTAAAGCTCCGGAGCTGGCAGAGGACAACTGGTGATCTGGGACCAAGAAGAACTTGGTATTAGGGCCTCCAAAGGTAGTCCCACTGCTGGGCGGTGGTCTCAGCTGGGCAACCTCCTGCTCTACCTTGTGTTCTCTTGGAACTGAAGATCTCTGTGTTTACCACCAAACAGATGAAGTGATGTACAGCCCTACTCTGCAAAGCAGACATGCATATGGATCACAACAGGCTGGAGGTGGTTGATGCTAGATGGAAGTGTTTCTATCCTAAAACAAGTCACAGTCATCCTCAGCCTCCTTCCCTGTCACACAGATTTGTTTCCATTCCGATACTTATCCCAGGTCACTCTTCTCTGCAGCTGTCTTCTCATTCCATCATTTTAGGAGGAAATTCTTCCCTGTGAGGGTGGGGAGTCCCTGGTACAAGTTGCCCAGAGAAGCTGTGGCTGCCCCTGGATCCCTGGAAGTGTCCAAGGCCAGGTTGGACAGGGCTTGGAGCAACCTGGGCTGGTGGAAGGTGTCCCTGCCCATGACAGGGGGGTTAGAACTGTATGATCTTTATGTTCCCTTCCAACCCAAGGCATTCTGTGATTCTATGATAATGATCACACCATGACTATCCATTACCTCCTCCAGATGAAGACACATACAATTTTCTCAGGGGTCCTTGTGGTAGTTCTCAAAAGCATGTGAGAGAGATTGCAGCAGATGTAAATCTGCTGGGAACATTTTAAAAAGCCACCTCTTCATGAGGGGTGCTGCTGCAGAGGCACCAGCCCAGCACAGGTGCTGCTGGGTGGCTTCTTGGGCCAGGTGCTGATCCCCTTGCCTGGAGTGCCCCCAGGAGCAGGGCTGGCACATCACACACAGAGGTGGCCAGAGGTCACTTTAAGGGCAGGATGCTCTCATATTCCCCCTGAGGATGTAACAGATGGAGTGCTATGGAGATGCTCTCTAGGGCACTCCTGCAGAAAACAATTGACAAATTTGGCCTCAAAGGCATCTCCATGGACGAGGTGAGTGCAGCCACAAAGCCTGATTCATAAAAGGGAAAGAAAATACACTGTCAAAATATCACCTTCCAGTTCTATCTGGAGGGGGATTAAAGCCTTTCTGCTCTTACCACTGAACCATGTCCTTGCATCCCTGTGCAAGGAGATGCCCATAATGCACAGAGTCTAATTCGAAAGGACGGTAGGAAATGACTCACTTACTCACTTGCTGCTGCAGGGCTGCATAAAATACTGGCTGTGGTCTCACAAAGTACCACACAGGCAGGAGAATTCTATCAGCACACAGAGGCTATAGAATTACATTTTCTCATCAAACCCCAGACATACACCACAGATTACAGGCACTCTACTGGCAAGATGCAGCCTTGCAGCACCAGTCCAGGGGAGATTGGCTTGCACCAAACACAACTTGTGTGCTGCTATCACTCTGCTGTGCTTTATGAAATTTGAGAACAAGAGGTCGTGAACTGCAGCCTACCCAGAGTAGGAGCCAGAGAATAACCATTGTCTTCCTGGCCCACAGTTTGTGATAAGGAGCAAACTGCAAATATATTCCCCAAGAGGAGGAGTGCCTGTGTTGGGTGCTCATCACAGGCAGGGCAGCACCACTGAGTCTCTGGGTCCCACACCTTGTCATTCTCAGCACCAGGATTTCTGTCTGGAAGCTGAAACTCTGTCAGTGTGGGAAAAATTTTATTTAGACCCAAACAGACAGCGTATTACAGGTCCCACTGTGGGGACAGTCTGCTGGAGATGTGGGTTATAATGGTGCCATCTTCAGAGTTTGGAGTCTTCCATGCAAAAAGTTGCATTACAGTGCCTGAGTAGTCCAAGGGAGTAACTGGTGCCTTAGTTACAGATGACTGTGAATTTTCTTTTTAAACCCAGAATTCTAAAACTAAAGCTAACCAGGACAAAATCTTTTACCTTTAGAAACCTTTATTTGGTTAAATAATTTTGTTCTTTTTTTTTTTTTTTAATAATTGCCAATGAAGTAATTTAACTCATCTGAATAGAGTTTGCTTAATGAACAACTTTAAAATCTCACTTTCTGTAGATTTAGATCTCAGTGAGGGAATTCACTGAGTGAAAAACTGAAATTTTTAATGGGAAAGGAAACAAATTCCTTGGATAACACAAACAGAATAAGTTTCCACATCAGAGTGCTAAAGAAATGTGCAACCAGAGAGAGCCACTGACCAAGAAGATTCTGGTCTACATGGGTGAGATAAACAGGGCAGAGAAAGCAGCACTCAAAGCTGGAAGAGAGAAATAATCTAGAAATCCAATCTACTTCATTCCCTGCATTGAAACACCTCAGGCTTGGCACAGTAAACCTGTACTGCTACATATTTTCTGTTGTATTTGAATTTTTCAAATGGGACATTCTTTGCCCTGCCAGGAGTCACCACTTCTTCCCTGTGAGGGTGGGGAGGCCCTGGCACAGGTTGCCCAGAGAAGCTGTGGCTGCCCCTGGATCCCTGGAAGTGTCCAAGGCCAGGTTGGACGGGTCTTGGAGCAACCTGGGCTGGTGGAAGGTGTCCCTGCCCGTGGCAGGGAGTAGGAACTGGATGATCTTTATGTTCCCTTCCAACTCAAAACATTCTGTGATTTTATGTCCCAGCAGGAATCTGGCACCACAGCAGAAATTGTGTCACAGTGATGTTAAGATCTGTGTTTTTAAAGTGGTTTGTAACAAATTTTGTGGGTTATGGGAATGCTACCCATTTTACAGTTCTTGGTTTTATGTGTGTAACAAGGATGGTAATACAGTTTTAACACACAAAAGGGCATCAAGATTAAATTGACTGTATTCTCCTCAGGAGAATGTCCTAGAGACAAGGGGGCTAAATGTTAGTGTCCAGCAACTGTCATATGATAAGGTCATTATATCATTAGCTAATGAAATACAGGCCTAATATATCTTCTGCTGCATATGGAACAGGCAGGATGTCAGTGTCTTTTATTAGCTTAATGACAATTTGAAAATCAACATATCAGAGGTGATGGCCAGACCAAGAAATGCTTTTTAAATTAACCCAAGAGGGATAATTTGTGAATTTAACTTTCCAGCTCCAGACACCAACATAACCAATCAGTGCTGGGACATTTTCACAGGCTTTGTCACCCTTCCCTTTGTTGGTCACAGCCACACACAGGTTCAAAGGTTTAATACAGCTCAGTATCTTGTTCTATTAAACATGCAGTAGGCATTACATTACACCAATTTCACACTCTCCTGGGTCCCTGAAGCACTGATTAGACTATTCCTTCAGAAAGCATCCAGGAAAGCCAGGAAAAGGCCTTTAATCGAGGTTTTGATCAATTATTCCAAAATAGACCCCAATTGCTGTGTCCTTATTTGAATGAGAGAAAGAACTTTGTAGAAATTCAGATCTTGAATGCTAAAAGGAAATAACACCCTTAGTCATGACTTGTTTGAGGAAAACAAGTCTCATTTGGTGCATTTATGTTCTTGTTTCCTTTCTATGCTGTGGGTGGCTGTTCCTCACTGCTGTCACCTGTTCCTCTGTGTATCTGTTCTTCAACTTGTACATGGGGACCCCAACATTACCCAAGAAAATAATGTCACTCATTATTTCCTTCTGCTTTGAGCTAAACATCTCTAATGCTCTCTCAGGTCTTCCCTTAGGTTTTGAGGCAGTTCTCAGCTATAATTGAAGGAAAGAAAAATTGCTAAATATTTCTGTCTACACATTTCTTTCTTTCTTCTCTTATTTCTGCTTATCTCTT
The DNA here is from genome assembly GCA_013397135.1 of Pachyramphus minor. NCBI lineage: Eukaryota > Metazoa > Chordata > Aves > Passeriformes > Tyrannidae > Pachyramphus > Pachyramphus minor. The sequence goes on along the minus strand of VYXB01004614.1, from coordinate 37,576 downwards.
GTTCCTAATACGCCTCAACTTCCCTGTGTTTGCTCCATCCTGGGAACTAGAGACATACATATTTTCCTTCAGAAAGTTGAAATCAAAGGTTGTTTTCCAGCACGTTCTCCCCCTGGACCAATGTGGATATCAAAGAGCAGTGTTTGTATGCACACTGCAAAGCAAACACTGCAGACCTCCAGCAAAATTCTGGCATTAGCAGATAATATTATTGGCTGCAAGACTTTTTGTTGTGTATGTGTTCTGCAGGACCTTGATTCCCACAGAGTCTATGTCCCCTAGGACTAAGAGTGTCTCTTGAGATATGTATTTTCTTCTCCACTGGTTACTCAACAGGGTTACACAATCCTAGAAAGTAACTCGGAGACTGAGGTATTTCAGGGAGACAAAAGAAACTCAGGTGTGAGTGTTTGACCCAACAATTGCACATCAGCAAAATACTCACTGAATCATCAGATCACTCACCTGGATTGCTGAAGTCATTGTCATTTGGATTAACTGACACCCAGACCAACACAGACTGACCACAGCTGCCAAACCCTGGGGTACAAACCTAAAACCCCTGTTGGAGGCAGTCTACACTTTTAGCTGTAATTCCTAGAATTCAAGAGATGAAGCCTCTGCTGTGAGCAAGGGGAGAACAACCTCCTTAACCTGCCTAGATCCCTTCATGGACAACTGCCTCACAGATTTCACATTGACCACAAAGGTTCAGCTGGAAGTGCAGCTTCCAGACAGCAACATCCAACAGCATCACGGCACAGATCTGCTGGAAAGTGGGATCTCGTTGCTCTGGCTCTGGCACAGGCTGGAACTGCATCACTCAGCACCACACAGGGTCCTCCCTGTGCCTGGATGAGCCCCATCCAGGCTCTCCATCCTCTGCAGACACAGGCAGAACTCCATCAGGGTAAGTAATGAGATGCAAATGTATTCCTTCAGAGGTTGAGCCAAAGCCCAGTCAAGTCAATTATTATTAATGTAATTAGTACTGTATAAGCAGTTCAAGACATAATGCAAGTCAGCTCTCCATCAAGCCAGGCTGCAGATATATGCAGAGCAGAATTAAAGGGTTTACAAGCTGAGTGTGACAGACAAAAGGAAAGAGATGTGAGGTGATAGAAAAAGAGCAGATAATCTGCCACAGAAACCCAATCTTAATCCTGTGCTTTGTCTGGCAAACCATGCAACCTTCAGCAGGAATTTCCAATAACTGTTACATCAAAAATGTGCTCATTAAACAGTATTTTGAACCTTTATTTGTAAAGCATTGCCTCTCTCCTCGCATTTTTATTCATTTCACCTTGCCTTCAGCAAACATAAGCACGCTGTTTATTTCTATTGCAATGCTTATATACTGAGGGTCGTTCAAGCCAAGTCAATGGCATGACCCTGTGGTTGCAAGCATGAATGAAAAGCTGAACAAAACCCACCCTGAGGAGAGCAGCTTTATTCTGTATCAGTGATTAAAAACGCCTGAGTCACACTGTGCCCTCCCCGCACTCCTGCGCAGCCTCCCCCAAGGTGACTGCCTTGCTTGAATGTCACGGCCAGATGCCAACCCACGAGCCCCTCTCTGCACGCTGGCACCTGCCCAAACTCTCTTTTTCCTTTTGTTTTTTTCTTTTTTTTTTTCTTTTTTTTTCCAGTCCAGAAGGGAGAGTTTACATGTGCGGAGGGAGGGGCTGAGGAGGGAGCGGTGAGGGAGGGAAGGTGGCTTACGGCGATGCGGAGGAGCTCCCGCTCCTCCTCGCTTTGCACAACAACCCTCTCCCCAAGCTCCCGGCGCTGCTGGTGCAGTCAGAGCACCCTCTGCTGCTCTCCTCCCTCCTGCCAACAAGCCCCTGGCATCTGTCAAACCCTTCCAAAAGTGTGTGATGGGATACTCCTGGTACCCTCCCACCCAGCCTCCACCCTGTGAACCAGGCTCTGCAAGCACATGACCTGAGCTTTTTGAGTCGTGAGGGAGCACAGGATGAGAATCATACACACCTCCACCACTGATTCTGCAAACCTGCTAGTTACTGAGCCAAGGGATTATAAAAAAACAGCAGGAAACTCTTCTTGTTCTGTGACTCCAGTGTCTGGGTGTAACTGGGAATAGAAGCTGCCCCAAAGCTCTCAGCAATGGCACGGGCTCTATCTGGAAATTGTTGGAACTGCCATTGCTATTAGGCCATATGAATGCAATTATAATATTCCAATAGAAATCAGTCGGGTATGTGGTAAACCAAGGGAACATACAAGGGAATGTGTAAGACAATCTCCCTATCGTGCATGTACAAGGGCACTGGGATTTCTTCCAGCATCCAGCCATTCCCTACACCTCCCTGGTGCTCCTGGAGGAGGAGAGCAAAGGCTGGCTGAAGCTGCACTGGTGGGGATGGAGGGCTACCAGGTCACCCCTGAAATGGCAAGCCAGCCAGCCACGCTGGGGCAGACCAGGAAAAACAGCAGTGGGAAGAACTTTTGTAGCTGTAAAAGGCAAGTCAACATGTAAATCCTAGTTAAAATATCTTTATTAGCAGCATTTTAATCACTTGCAAAATCTGGACCAGGATCAAACCAAACATAAGGCAGCAGCTGCTGTAAACAGCCGTTGTTGAAATGGAAAAATGATTAGTGCTGAGGGAAGGATGTCAGGCGTAATGAGCCTGACTTGAATGCTGCCGGAGCTGAGCCCCGGGCACGGCTGGGCACCTCAGCATCCCACGTCCTGCCCTACAAAACCTCCCATGTCCTACATCCTCTCTGCCTACACAGACATCACTGGCCATATTTACACCACCGAGGTGTTTTTCAGTCTCTGCTTGGAGA
>VYXB01004614.1:7240-34748 GCA_013397135.1 Pachyramphus minor | reverse complement strand
TTGGAGAAGGGAACAATTACACTGATACAGGAGCCTCTCTCGTTCCATCGCACACTGGGCTGTAGCACTGACAGCCATTTAAACTTGTGCAGAGTTAGGGAAGAGTAATTATCCACCAAAACCTCAACTGAAACCAGACATGTATTAGCTGTACTCTGGCTATAGTTGGGTTACACCATCTTCTCCTGTGCTGTGAAGGGCCCTGGGGGTCCTGGTGGGGCCAGTTGTCCCTGAGTCAGCAGTGCCCTGGTAGCCAGGAGGGACATCCCTGTCCTGGGGGCTCAGGGAGGGGATTGTCCCACTCTGCTCTGCCCTGGGGCGGCCTCACCTCAATTCCTGGGGCAGTTTGGGGGACACAACATCAGAAAGATCTAAAGCTGTTAAAGACTGTCCAAAGGAGGGACAGGAGATTGGGGAAGGGCCTGGAGGGGCCATACCAGGAGCAGCTGAGGGCACTTGGTGTGTCCAGCTTGAGAGGAGGAGACTGAGGTCAGACCTCACTGGGGTCTGCAGTTCCTCCCCAGGGGCAGCTCCATCTCTGCTCTGTGTGAGCAGGGACAGCACCCAGGGAAGGGCTGGAGCTGTGTCAGGGGAGGGTTAGTTTGGATATTAAGCAAAGGTTCTTTCCCCAGAGGGTGGTTGGCACTGCCCAGGCTCCCCAGGGCAGTGGGCACAGCCCCAAGGCTGCCAGAGCTCCAGGAGGGTTTGGACAATGCCCTCAGGGACAGAGTGGGATCATTGGGGATGGTTCTGTGCAGGGCCAGGAGTTGGACTCCATGGTTCTGATGGGTCCCTTCCAACTCAGCATATTCTATGATTCCACAACATTTTATGTGGTGCAGCTGTAGGAGTCCAAGAGGTTTTTTTGTGTTAGAGAGAATAAGGTCTACAAAACAATTTAAATCGACCCAAACTCCAGAGATATATTTTAAAATATCAGTAAACAAAATGTATAAAATGTATTACACTGACAGCAAAAGAAAAATCTCAAAACTGGAAGATGTTTTGTACATCTATTTCAATTAATGCAACTAAATCAACAAATACAGGAAAACTAGGCTTCAAACTCAGAGGTTTTGCCACCTCTGCAGCACAGAAAACAGGTGATAAACATTAAGCAAGTTCATAAACGTTCCAGTGTCATAAAAGCATTTAATTCAAAAGAGTAATTGAAAGTGAGATAGATTAGAAGTCACACTTTAACACTCTTTAACAGGGCTTTGTCTCTTCCAGCTTTCTCCCTGCCTTTCACTACAGATCTGGACCTTTGGGTAACCGGGTCCTACATCAGTCTGTGCATCACCCCCAGGCAGCTCAACCAGCTGCTGCCCTTGGCCTTAGCATTTCTAAAGTGATCAGAAATGTACTTACCCAATTTTAATTGTTACTAGTGCAAGTCAAAAAGGTTTAACTGGCTTCAAATGACCCAGGTGAGCACCATAGATGAGGGCAGTTCTTCCTTCTGTGGACTTCCAGCAGGCTGAGCTTCAGCAGTGACTGATGATACAATTTTCACTCCCTCATCCAAAGCACTGTCTGTGGTGCACATGGGTTAATTTGGCCAGCAGGTCATGGGAGGTGATTCTGTCCCTCTACTCCACTCTCATGAGACCCCCCTGCAGAGCTGCTCCAGCCCTGGGAACAGCACAGCAAGGACATGGAGCTGCTGGAGAGAGTCCAGAGGAGGCACCAAGATGAGCAGAGGGCTGGAGCAGCTCTGCTGGGAGGGAAGGTGGGAGAGTTGGGATTGTTCAGCCTGGAGAGGAGAAGCTTTGGGGTGACCTGATTGTGGCCTTGCAGTGCCTGAAGGAGCTGACAGGAAAGATGGAGAGAGACTATTGACAAGGGTTGGAGGGACAGGGCAAGGGGGAATGGCTTCAAAATGCCAGAGGGCAGGGATAGATGGGACACTGGGAAGAAATTGTTCCCTGTGAGGATGGGGAGGCCCTGGCACAGGTTGCCCAGAGAAGCTGTGGCTGCCCCTGGATCCCTGGAAGTGTCCAAGGCCAGGTTGGAAGGGGCTTGGAGCAACCTGGGCTGGAAGGTGTCCCTGCCCATGGCAGGAGGTAGAATGAGATGATCTTTAAGGTCCTTTCTAACCCCAAACATTCCATTATTCTATCTCTCTGTTTGAACAGCCCCTATTTAAATAGTTTAAATCAACTGGAAATTGGTTTGTCCAAAGCAAGAACATTCTGGTTCATGTTCTTGCACCAGAACAATTCACATGAGCCAGGAGGGCACCTGGCAGAACCATGATGATACTTCTCAGCATTAGCTCAAACTGTGGCCCTTCAGCACCAGGAAAGGTCTTGAAATCACCAGAAGAGTCCAAGCAAGTCAGTTTAAAGGTCCTTTTAGGCTCCTGTTGGGATTCAGAGATGCATATGGAGAGTGCAAGCCCTGAGTGAACAGAGTTGAAATTGCTCTCAGACAGGTTCCATCAGGACCACATGACCATACTGACCATAGAGGAAAGCAAATTCCATGTGTGGAACATCTGAGCCTCCAGGCTGCATCTCTCATCCAAACAACTTGAAATTTTTACTGCCATTCAACTAAGGGTGAAATTCTGTCAGAATCCAACTCAAAGCACACATTGCAGGCTGTCCTCAGAAACAAGTATAAAAACTGTTTCAAAATTAAATTATTTGTTCCCCATGACTTGTTTTTGCTCTTCATAAGTCAGAGGAGGTTGGAGCTACAACTCTCACTGTGACACCATAGTCCCTCTCACTACACAAAGAGCCTCTCTTCCTTCCTCATTGACAGGATGCCACAAGAAATTCCAAGTTTGAAAGAGCTCAAATCATGTTCATTACCCATCCACATACCATCAATCATTCATGTGTGTCATGAGGAGCATAAGCCAGTTCCTTAAATCTCCTGCATTTCAAATGCTGGATGTCAAAACACAACTGTAGGCTTGAGAAGTGGCTTCACCTTCACCAGCTCTTCGTCCTGTCCAGGAGAAGGAGGAAAAAAAAGCATTGTTTAGTATTCTTCATTTCCATAAGGGGGAGCTTGTGCACAGAAGATTACTGTTGGTGACTCTCCAGCCCCAGAGACTTCACACAAGCACAGCTCATTGAGACCTACTTCTGTGTTATTTATGCTGCGAGACGAGGTCCCACAGTGCCTGCTCAGAGCTGTGCTCCTGGGACAGTGAGGAGGGAAAACACCTCAGCATTAACCAGAGGTATTTGACCTGTGCTCAAGTGTGAGTTCTGTTTATATAATCATATTAGTGGAAGGTTAACATTTTTCTTTAGCTGATGTATAATTCATACCACCAACAATGCAAATTACTCTCTGTGGTTTGGAGGTTGACTCTACCTGGTAAATATTAACATTTGTGGGATGAAAAATAATCAGGAGGGTTACGTGGCAAGATCTGTGTCAGAGTTATGTGGTAACAGGCTATCGACTGTTAATAGTTGGGCTTGGAATTAAGGACCTTGCTGTGATCAGCCTTTACAAAACCCCACCCTTGTTCAAAGCACAAGCAATAGTTTCTACCTGTTCTGGCAGCAGTTGAGTAAGTACATGGCTGGCAAAAAATTCAAACACTTCCCATTGGGGAGGTGGCAAAAAAGTCATATGTAAATTATCAGGTGTTATACATAATGAATCAGGTGTTAAACATACTGAACTTCCTACACAACATATAAAAACTTTTGTTGAATAAGAAGTTAGGAGTGAAAATCTAATGCTGCGAAGACCTCTGAGGCGTAACTTTTGAGCTCTGCTTCCAGCTCTCTTGGAGAAAAAACTGGTCTTCATGGTTAAACCTGCCCTATGGTTGAGAAAAGATCAGTGGCCACCACTGAACACTGTGCAGCATCTGCTTAAATTCTCTCACCTTCATGATCTCCCAGGATTTCTGGGGTGAACCCAAACTCCCACACTCAGCTTAAGGCTCTGTGATAGATATGAGCAGTAATCCTTTCTAAAATGTTCAATTTTAATTTTGTTTACACTCAATTTTTTATGTCTGTTGTGTCACTGTTATAAACAAGATAGGTTATTAAGACAAAATTCCCCAGTTCCTGCCTGTGTACCTGTAATCCATAAAGGTGACTTCTGAAAACACCTTCTGTCACTCCCAGGGCTGTAAAAATGCCTGGTTTAGATGCCTCACGAGCATCCCTTTGTTGCAGGTATCCCTTCTCAGCAAAGATGGACTCAAAGACAGAGCAGGGAGCAGAAAACACCATCCTCAGTTCCAGCTTCATTCCTGGTCCAAACCAGTTGTGAATCTGTGTTGGAGAAGGACACAATACGCCCATGACAGACCTGAAAGAAAGCTGGAGAGCGACTTTGGACAAGGGGCATGGAGTGACAGGAATGAATTCAAACTGGCACAGGGCAGGTGCAGAGAGACGAGGTCCCACAGTGCCTGCTCAAATATTAATTATATTCTAATATATTAATAGTAATTAATATATTATTAATAGTAATATTAATAATATAATATTCTTCTAATAATATTCTCTTAATAATATATATTAGGAGGAAATTCTTCACTGTGGGGGTGTTCAGTGCCAGGTTGGACTTGGAGCAACCTGGTCTAGTGATAGGTGTCCCTGCCCATGGCAGGGGGTGGAATGAGATGAGCTTTGAGGTCCCATCCAGCACAAACTGTTCTGTGATTCTGTGATGGGTGTCAGCAGTTTACAGTGTTGTTAAGAAGAACTGGCTCTGAAGTTTGGTGCAGTCAGTGTAACATAAAAACACATTGGGATTTGATCTATTCCCATATCTCATTTGTGTAACAAGATTTAAGTGCTCAGGCATTAAATGCACTCATGTCCTATTTTTTGGAGGGGTAAGAATGAAAGGTTTTGTTGTCTATATACAGTGGAGACTAGAACCCTCTTACAGTGAAGTCAAAAATGCACAAAGAATCCACACCACACGCCCTGGCTGTGGGCTGCCTTTGGTAGTGAGGCAACAGTACCACACATCTGGAGACACAAAAACTGCACAAATAATGAACACAGGCCCAAAATGTCACCTGTAGCCACCCTGTCCAGCAGAACAAAGGACAGCTACTTCAGCTACCTTGCTGCAGGGTAAGTGCCCTGTGGGTTCTGCCATCCCTCATCTCCTTATCTGATTTCTTGCGTGATGGGGAATGGTCCACAACATTCACTCATGTTCCTCAGAGAAAGGATGGGAGATTTTTTGCTTTGTTGATCAATTTTGAATATTACTCAGCACAGATCAAGAGGTGCTTCACACCTTTCTTCCATAACCTGAAAATGTGCTGAGTGGTGAACAAGCTCCTGCAACTGTGAGGAGAGGAATTCCATGGGAACACATGGCTGAGGGTGCTGGAGGAAAATTGATCCCATCAGGAGCCCAGAAAAGGATGGTTGTACAGAAATCCCAAGCAAAGAGCCCATTTTAAAGGAGCTCAGCACATCAGAAAATCAGGTCACTTATTTAGGTGTATAATTCCAATATAACTTATCAGAATTGTATTTTTATAAGTATAATATTATAGTTGTATCATATATATAATTACATAATATAATATGTTATAAATTATATGTTAATATAATTTATATTATCATATATTTTATATAACCAATTCAGGTGTATCATTTACCAGATCAGTCTTTCTGTGAGATCCAGAAAAAATTAAACAAATCTGGGGTCTGACCTCCTCAAAATGCAATAATGCAGTTTGCTTCTTTCACTGTTTTTTTCAGCTCTTATAAACAATCTGGGGCAAGAACACTCTCTATTTGCAGTTTAGGACACAATTCAACAGGGAGCCAACTACAGATGACAGAAAATTATGAAAATAATTATGAAAATAATCACATGAGAGTGCATAGAAAGTCAACTCCAGTAGCACGAGTGCAGACATGAGATGGCAGCAGTCAAAGAGCTCATTATATTAATTATAAAAATAACTATAGAAAAGGGTGATTTCCATCTTCTGAAATCTTTCAGTTGAGACTTACTGAAGTATGTGTTCCCCTCCTGCAAGATTTAGAGGCTTAATAGAGGAATCAAAGAGAATCAGTCTGGTACCTCTTGGCTTTAAACATCTCTGGATGTTGAGGGAGTAAATGAATTGCCAAGAAATAAAGTCCCTTTTTTAATTCAAAGTAAAACACACCTACATCTACAGTCTGGGGAGACAGCTACCGAGGAGATACGATATCACATCCCAGACTTGTTTCCTCTGGTTCAAGGCAAGCGGAGATCAGTCCAAAGAAAACTCAGCAGATTGAAGCAGACAAAAAAAAGTACATTTACTTGTTAATGTCTAATAGTCTCAGATGTCTATGGTACAAAGGAAAGTATTTGAACAGCTTAAAAGTTTTATGGCTAGAATAACATTCATAAAAAATACATTTTTGCAGGACTGGCTAAGGAACCACAAGCAGGCAGGAATTCCGGGAAAGCCCCCATTCCTCCAGGGAGGAGCCAGTGGGGAGGAGGGAGAGGGGTCCCTGTGCTGCCCTGGTACATCAGAGAAACAGGGCAGGGATTTGGGCTTTTTTTTAACCTAGAATAGTATGTCTTTGATCATGCATCAGTCTCAGAGATGTAGCTTTCTGTCAGGAAAGTCCCACATCCAAAAGCTGCGTGCTATCTTTGCAATCTCCCCAAAAATCTGACATTTTCCATGTGCCACTGAACCTCCCACTATCTGTAAGCTTGTTTACAAAAAAGTCGTGAACTTCTGGAGCAACCATTGACTCTTGGACAGAGAGGTTCTGGGCCAAGCTTCAAATACACCCACGTCATGATTTATGGATTTGCATCAAACCCAGAGCAGGAGATTAACTGTGTCTCGTGATTTAGGGAGCTGACACCAGGTGAGACTCAATGTTTTTTAATGAGAATTTTAAAATCTCTTTGATTGCCAAATTCAAAGTTAGAGAAATGAGCCCACATGAACCAGACCCAAGAATGCATCTCCTCAAAGCCTGTGAAGTGAAAGCACAGCTTTGCAACAGCTGTTGTTATCTTCCCTTGCTGCAGGCTTCTATAGCTTCTGACTGCTCAAATGCAAAATGTCCTCACCTCACCATTCACAAATGGTCTGAAAACAAAATTGAAAGATCTAGTTATACATTACATGAGCATTATGAAAATGCATTGTCTGGCACAAGCATATTACAGAGTATGTTCTCTCTCTGCTTGCATCAGTTGGTACCAGGGCGAACTAAAGGGGCATTTAAGTGGAGAGAAGTGGAAAATACAAAAAAACCTAACAGAACTGGGACACCTGTATAATGTTTTCTAGAGTCAGACAGCAGTCCCCAGCAGATTTGCACAGAATAAGAGACAATGTCCTCATATTTGGAGGAAAATATTGGAAAATATTCCAGGGAAATTGCTAATTAGCCAGGCAATCCCAGCTACAGCAATTTCTGAAGTGCTGCACACAGATGTGCTCCCCTGATCCTGCAGCCCAAAGAACTTGGGAGTTTTATAGAGATTTTTTTCCAAGTCTTGATTTAAATCAAAGAATCATGGAATGGGTTGTGTTGGAAGGGACCTTAAAGATGATCTTTTTCCAGTCCCTTGCCATTGGCAGGGACACCTTCCACCAGCCCAGGTTGCTCCAAGCCCCATCCAACCTGGCCTTGGACACTTCCAGGGATCCAGGGCCAGCCACAGCTTCTCTGGGCAAACTGTGCCAGGGCCTCCCCACCCTCACAGGGAAGAATTTCTTATGTATATCCCATCTATCTCTGCTCTCCATCAGTGTGAAGCCATTCCCCTTGTCCTGTCCCTCCAGCTCTTGTCCAAAGTCTCTCTCCAGCTCTCTTGGAGCCCCTTTAGGCACTGGAAGAGGCTCTAAGTTCTCCTTGGAGCCGTATCTTCTCAAGATCGAACAATCCCAGGTCTTCCAGTCTGTTTCCATAGAAAATAAATACACATAGACTTGTTTTTTCTCTCATCATGTTGATATAAAGAGCTGCTGGTCAGCAAGGCATGTAGCAGCCACAATCCTGGGAATATATTCTTCAGCTCTTTGGATATGAGAACCAGACCAGAATTACAGGTGAAGTATTTTGAACCTGACAGTCCAGAAGCATGTTTTGTGAGCACAGTCCTCACAAACACAGATCTTTCATCTTCCTGACCGGAGTAAAGTCTGCAGTTTTAAGAACCAATAATTCATTTCCAAAACAGATGTCAGGAGACAAATTTTCTTCGATGTGTTAAAAAAAGTGTCATGTCTTTGCTCTGTAAGTAAAATTGTGTATGATTTCCCATCCATGGAGTACTTTGCTACCTGCACAGAACATTATTGTGATCTCTAACCCTGGTGGGAAGAACACACTGCAAACAATGCTGGGGAAAAATAACAGAGGAATGGGCACACATGTATGGGAAGATATACTGTTACTCTCAGACATTGTTCCAGCTGTGTCCCTTTCAATGTGCTCAGCACGGAGCCTGTTTTACTATCCACATCCCTGCTGCACTCTCTTGCCTTTAATTCAGTTTTACCCTCTTGTACCTCCTGCTATCTTCTCTTTCATAGTTTAAAGGCTTCCCCATTAGCAGGCACTGCAATAGGCAAAGAAGAAAAGAGACTCTGGTGTAAGAAGAGGACGCCCTCTCTCAGTAAAAGGGATTATCCTGAACTCTTCTCTTATTCACAGAATCAGAAGATTCATTAAGGTTGCAAAAGACCTCCAAAATCACCAAGTCCAACTTGTGACCATCCCCACCTTGTCCCCCAGCCCAGAGCACTCAGTGCCACAGCCAGGCCTTCCTTGGGCACCTCCAGGGATGGGGACTCCAAACCTCCCTGGGCAGCCCCTGCCAGGGTCTGACCACCCTTTCCAGGGAGAAATTCCTCCTCATGTCCAACCTGCCCCTCCCCTGGCACAGCTGGAGCCCGTTCCCTCTCCTCCTGTCCCTTGTTCCCTGGGAGCAGAGCCCGACCCCCCCCAGCTCCCCCCTCCTGTCAGGGAGTTGCAGAGCCAGAAGGTCCCCCCTGAGCCTCCTTTTCTCCAGGCTGAGCCCCCCCAGCTCCCTCAGCTGCTCCTGCTGCTCCAGCCCCTTCCCAGCTCCCTTCCCTTCCCTGCACACGCTCCAGCCCCTCAGTGTCTCTCTTCCATGAGGGCCCAGAACTGGACACAGCACTCGAGGTGTGGCCTCAACAGTGCATTAAAACTATTTGATAAACTGTGGTTAAGTTCTCTGTTCCCTTTTACTCTCTCTGATCCAACCAGCCAGATGTTCCTCCAGAAGGACAGCAGATCTTGTCCAGCTTGCTGGAAGGGAATAAAACATCAGTTTTAAATGGGAGTTATCAAAGAACGAGTCCAACTGATTGAATGGGTTCATCTGAGTAATTGCTTAAAGAATCACTTCTCCACAATTTTTCTATCCCCAAGTAGTAGAACAGCAGCTGCCAGCAGTGCTCGCTTCAGAACGCTGTGCAGGGCATGGGAATAAGCAACCAGACCTGGATCTGCTCCTGGCTCCATGATGATAATACAACTCCAAAGTCACCCATAGATTTGCAGGTGACACCAAGCTGAGTGGTGGGGTTGCCACACCAGAAGGATGAGATGACATCCTGAGGGACCTGAACAAGCTGGAGAAGAGGCCCATGGGAATCTCATGAGGTTTAACAAGACCAAGGGCTGGTGCTGCACCTGGATCGGGACAACTCCTGGGATCAACCCAGGCTGGGGATGAGCAGATGGAGCAGCCCTGGGGAGAAAGACATGGGGGTGCTGGTGGGTGAGAGGCTGGACATGACCCAGTCCAGAAACTCCTTTGATCCCTGACATGATCCAGCCCAGAAATCCCCCTGATCCACAGGGGAATACTGAGATTCCCCCCCGTGCCCTGGGCTGATCCCCCAGCGTGGGCAGCAGGGCAGGGGGGATTCTGCCCCTCTGCCCCTCAGGGGAGACCCCCCTGCAGAGCTGCTCCAGCCCTGGGAACAGCACAGCAAGGACATGGAGCTGCTGGAGAGAGTCCAGAGGAGGCACCAAGATGAGCAGAGGGCTGGAGCAGCTCTGCTGGGAGGGAAGGTGGGAGAGTTGGGATTGTTCAGCCTGGAGAGGAGAAGCTTTAGGGTGACCTGATTGTGGCCTTGCAGGACCTGAAGGAGCTACAGGAAAGATGGAGAGAGACTACTGATGAGGGATGGGGTGACAGGACAAGGGGGAATGGCTTCAAATTGACAGAGAGGAGGTTTAGATTAGATATTGGGAAGAATATCTGGGCTGTGAGGGGCCCAGAACTGGACACAGGTTGCCCAGAGAAGCTGTGGCTTCCCTGGATCCCTGGAAATGTCCAAGGCCAGGTTGGATGGGGCTTGGAGCAACCTGGGCTGGTGGTAGGTGTCCCTGCCCATGGCAGGGGTGGAATGAGATGAGTTTTAAGGCCTCTTCAACCCAAATCATTCTGTGATTCTATGAAAGATGTCATTGACTGTGGATACTGAAGAAAGGATAAAGCCATTGCTGAGCCACTGCTGCACCTTCTGAGCCAGAACAGGTTTACATCGATACTGATGAATAATGAATACGATTTTTGATTCATTTGGGCTTTTGAAAGATGCATTTAACTTTCAGGGGCTGCATATATGAGCAGTGTTGCAGTTCCTGAGATCTCCTGTTGCACTGCCTGGTTTTTGGGACTGACTTGTTTGCTGCCTGCAACCAGACAAAAGTCTTCTTGTGGTTGTGATCAGCATCAATACAGTCGAATGATTCACTCTCAGTGACACGACACAAAAATAAAAGCAAGGAAAAGATGTGGACATCAATCCTAAAAAGTGGTGACCACCTTTAGCATTGTTTGGTGATACGGGAGCCTACAGCACTCATTTTAGAAAATCACAAGATATTCTGAGTTGGAAGGGACCCACAAGGATCATTGAGTCCAACTTCTAAAGGAATGGCTGCTACAGGGATCAAACCCATGAGCTTGGTGTAGTTAGCACCATGCTCCAACCAGCCGAGCTAGGGAAGTGCACGAAGGTGAGAAGCCCAGAATGCAAATTACCAAGAAATTTCTGCTACGGACAAAAGAAGCCGCCAAACCATAAAAAAAATGAAAGCTTAAAAGTCCCACTTTGGCTGAGTAAAGCCAGATTTACAGCCCTGTTCAAAAGATGGTACAGCAAGGCTTCTTGGAAGCCTTCTGAGAAACTTCTCTGGTGTGTGGCAGTGCCAGCTTACACAGTGGAAAGCATACAGGGGATGTTTCAAGAAATCGCTTCACTTGGAAAAAAAAGTATGAGCAATGTTTCTTTCTGAGAACTAATTTTCCAAATAGAAAGTTCATTTTATTACTCAGAACAATTCCTCCCTTCAGCTGTATACTCGACAATTTACATTTCAAGTAGTCTTAAAATTCTACTACGTCAAAATCAAGACAAGTGTTCCGAGGCAATCATTCTTTCTGAGACATTTTTTCTTTGGAAACTCAGCGACCCAAGAGAAATGGGAGGATTTTATTGAAAGCGACAGAACATCAGGCTCAAAGAAGGAAGCCTCTGCCTTGATGTTAAGGAATATAGAACTACTAGCTCCAATTAGGACCCACAACATTTATTTGGGCATAGAATTGGGTCTTTCAAAAGCAAAGTCAACGGGCTTCAGGCAGCAGTCATGACAGGGAGATGCCACGTGAAAATTGCTTTTATTCATGTTCCCAAGACATCAATTCTAAACTAAAGGCTATAGGTGCTGACAAGCTTCAGCACTACAGCTTAAACCAAGACAGGAAAAGTAATTAAGGGTCAAAAATAAACAAAGGGATATTTTAGCTATCTTGGGGGGGAAAGGTTCTTTTGCCTGGCATTGTTAGTCTTCTCACAGAAACCTTTAGGTTTGCTTGGAGAATACTAGATTCTCTGTGGCATGCCAAGTCATGAGTCCATCATAAAAAATCTATTTTTGAAATCTCTCTATCACACTGTTAAAGGAAAAAGTTATGTTGACAAAAGCGCCCATTGTGTTCAACGTAGCCGTTCCTCATTCGTTGTTTTAAGAAACATGAAGGAGGTTGGGACTAAGGGATTTATAAATGTTAAGCAAACCCCATCTCTTTAATCTGAAATCTGTCTCTCTTTGCCCTTAGGTTGACATTTATTGTTTAAAAATGTTGAGAAAACGTACTGAGGAATTGCCCATTGCCATCAGTCTGAGTATGAAATGTTTAAAGTGCACATATTTCATCCAGTGCCAGGTCCAGGATCGCAGCCAGGTCTTGTTTGACAACCAGATGACTAACACAAAGGGGTTCCCCTTATGAAAACCCGTGAAAGTTTGGCACAGGCCAGGGGATCACAACATTCCCTGCTGGGAGCCCGTGCACAGGCATGTGGGGGGCACCTGGGCAGCCACACGGGGAGCCCAGTGCCCTGCTGAGCCAAGAGACATCGGGTGGGACAATTGGGGGGTCATTTTCTATCACTCTGGAATTCATATTGCTGCTTAAGAGCTTTAAATGGAAACAATTTCAAGAGAGAAAATGAAAACAGAGCCCACTTTGCCTGGAGGTGAAGTAATGCTGATGTGCACGTTTGAGGTTGGATCTCAGCAAAAGGTTCTTCCCCCAGAGGGTGGTTGGCACTGCCCAGGCTCCCCAGGGCAGTGGGCACAGCCCCAAGGCTGCCAGAGCTCCAGGAGGGTTTGGATGATCCTCTGGGGCACAGGGGGTGACTGTTGGGGCTGGGCCTGTGCAGGGCCAGGGGTTGGACTGGGTGATCCTTGTGGGTCCCTTCCAACTCAGCACATTCCGGGATTAATTGGGATTTTGTAACACACACACTGTCTGGTCTTCAAGTTTTCTCCATAAACCTCTGGACAGGAAGCATTAACAAAGGAGGAGACGAGTGCTATTTTTCCGGGATCTTTCTTTTTTGAGTATTTCTTCTAATCCTAAATTTCATCTTCAGCTTACAAAATAGGTTGTTCTGATTAACTTTAAACAGAAGTATTGTTACACTGTTGGGGACTGATAGACAAACCATGACTTAGGGCTCCCACTACCATCCTTAAGGTTGAGCTTGAACAGTCTGTAGACCCATGTGAGTGACTTTCCTCCCAGCTGGGTCCTACCACCAAGCCCCAGGCATGACCACCATGCCCTATATACCCAACACATATTCCAGCATTTTTGGGGCCTCAAACAGGCTGGCTGCCCTGTCTTGGAAAAGAGATGGACTTTATAAATTGAACAGCTGAGGCTTTTGTGTTTATGGAGGAATCTTCTGGGTTTATCTGAAGGCACAATATCAAGTAGTTTCCCTGGGTGAATCAAACATCTTAAATTTAAAACCTATAGTGATTATGATGTGTACCTATTTCTACTAACATGAGGCTCATATTTTAAATTTTGAAGTTTAAAAAACCCTACAAATTCAGAACAGTTGCTAAAAATGATGATACTGATCAATATCAGAGCGATACACTACATGGAGTGATAGGTGATGGTGAACCTTTTTCAATTCAATGTGCTTAGCAATTTTTCAAATACTGTTATTTTCAACTGAATTCAGATTTTTGACATTTAAAAATGAAAAATAGGGATGTCTTTATGGGGAGGTTTTTGAGTGTACTGGGGAACAAAAGGTGGAGATGTGAATAGGAGCAGCTCCTCAGCCACGGGTGACATGTGTTGACCACCTCATTGAAGCAACACAACAACACCCCCAAGGGCTGCCAGGACTTGTCTTCTCTTGGAGTCATTGTGCAATGACCACATAAATTAAATGGTGGCATTTTGCTCTAACTCAGTAAATGTCAAGCATGGAGACAAGTTAACATGAGCATGAGGAATTTCTTGGTATGGGCCACTGTCCCAATTAATATTTACCAATCATCTCCCTGTCATTGCACCCCATCATTTCCAAAATCCTCACAGCTATGCACATATGGCTCCCCAAGGTTATATTTGAGTCAAGAGGAATCTTCTTTTGCAGATCTTATGAGGTCCAGCTGTTCCTACAGCACTAATTGTAGCTTTGATTCCTCCCTTTCACCACCACCTGCAGATGAGGTGGGGCACTTGTACACAGTGATGTGTGTAATTCAGGGCCTCAGAAATGACCTCTCCTTAACAAAGCCAAACATCCATCTTCCATCTGGGTTTCTGGCACTAAGGTATTGTAAAGACATTGTTTAGAGTCTGAAAAAAGAAACAATACAAAACTGATTCAAAGCCTATTGAAACTTCCTTATCAAAGCCATACAGACTTTGGATCAAAGGGTTTGGCTACAGCCTGACCCATCAGAAATTGAATTAGAATTTCTCAAGGAGAATCCCTGGCCATTACACCTTATCCTTAACACCAGCAAACAAGCAGTGCAAGACAACGCTTTTAATTACTATACTCAGGAAGTGAATTAATCCATGAACAATTAGGAACGGATCTGAAACCATCTGATTACTGTCCAGGATATGACTGGAACCAAGAACCCTCCCAAAAAGGTGCTTCAAAAGACCGAGATTGGAGTAAGCTGGATGCATTCCTTTGTGCAGAATTCATCCACGATGTGGATGTGCTCCCAGGATGAACTCCTGGGTCAGTACAAGGAACTGTGTTGACTCAAAGGTCTCTGAGGCTTCTGACAACCTCCTCTTCTGAGTATTCTCCAACTGAACCCTCCGTTTTCAAGCAGAGCCTACTCAGGTGATCATCACAGGACAATCCAGGTCAGAAAGGACCTCAGGAGGTCCTCTACCCCCACCTCCTACCCACAGCCAGTCAGCTATGAGACCAGACCAGGTTGCTCAGGGCTTTAACCAGTCTGGTCTTGAAAAGTCTCCCAAGAGCGGAGTCTCAACAGCCTCTCTGGTGAATCTTGTTCAGCTGCCATGTAGTGAAGGTGGCATAAAGCCAAGGCTATTTCACTGTGCCTACTCTGTGGCCCTCACAGAACACCTCTGGACATCTGCCAGTTGCCAGTAGTGAAGGCAGATTTCCAAGTGCCTGTCTTACTGTCAGCAGACTCCATCCGTGCAGAGTCGTTGCATCCCATCGTGACGGAGGGATGGTGTTTGGAGCTGACAGGGAGATGTCCTTCTGCCCACACATGAAAAACACACTTTTTTCTTCTGTTTCAGACTGCCTCCAATACATCTGACTTTTCACTGCACAACTTGTAGGACACACATCAACACTGTGAAAATAGCTGACAGCAGCTGGTAATTTCTGCAGCTGAGATTGCAAACGACCTTCAGATAGCTTTGCATTCCTACAACTTTCTGAAGTACCAGAGGGACTGGAGCATGATAAAGCCACTTCCAATGACAACAGCAAACTCAGAGAACACATAATCAAGATTTAAATGATTTATGTACTTAGTTGAAGAAACTGGCAGGCTATTTCATATGCCTACAAATCAAAGGAGCAAACTCAGCATTCAATACCCTTCCACCGCCCCTCCTTTTATTCAGCGTAGGGTAACACATTTCTTCTCTTTCATCATCATTCAGAACATGATCCTAGACTGAATGCAACTGGGGCTGCTGCATCTGCTTCAATGATTTCAGCACTGAATCAAATTAACATGCAAAAATAGAATGAATCTATTTTTACTAGCTGAAATGCTATGGATGAAGTAATCTCTGCTTACAAGAGCAGGGGGTTCACTTCCCCTCTTGAACACAGAATTGCAAGAAGGATATAAATGCGTGTTGATTCCTTGGGCAGAGAACAGAAAATAATTTTATTTCAGAGATGTATTAGGAACTGTGTAAATTAAATGGGTAGTGCTCACCTAAGGCTACACTCATTGCCATCCTAATATTTACCAAAGGATTTACTGTTATTAGTCACTGCTGATTGTACAGATAGTCTCACCTCGGGTTCCCCTGTGTCAGGGGCCACCCTCGAATAGGAGGAACTGCTCCTGGTTTGTAGAGGATTGGGACACAAATGTGCTGTTACCCCCTTATCTTCCTGTTAACACTGCAGAGCCTGTTACATCAGCATGGTTTAGGTTTACAGAGGGTGGGAAACGCTGAACATGGAAAAAGTTGGGTTATCAGTCCCATGCCGAGACAAAGGTCCCTGAACATTCCTGTCCGAGGCTCAGCATCCAACCCTGGAAGAACAACTGCTAAACTGGGACCTATATTTCTTACAGACATTAATATCCACGGAACGATCATCTTGCCTTCACGCTGTGAACCTGCACATGTCCTAAGAAAATAGGCTGGAATAGCACCAGTAGCATATTGCCTGATTAACTCAGCATGGCAAGAAAATGTTACAATTTGGCGACGCAACTCAGGTTTGACCCTGTCATGTGGCACAGCTGGTTAGAGAACATAATTAAGAGATGTTGTGCCAAAGGAGTTGACTAAACAGCCCGGGTACATCACTGAAATACTGTGCTGTTATCAGACCTGGGGGCAGGACAGGGTACCTTTGCCCTATTTTGTGTCAATCCTTCATATTGCCAAGCTGGCTGCCAAATAAATGGCTGCCAAATGAATTGACCTTGTCAATTTTAAGCCATCAATTATCATCATTACATTATTGAAAACAGCAATGTGCCTGGAATTACACCAGGAGGAAGGTTTTCTCTGATGATACAATGTTTTCCCATATGGAAATAAGCACATTAGTCCATAGGACCTTTACACTGATTTAAAGTCTGTGTTACACAGCTCATGCTGTTGTAATGATAGTTGTAATTCTCATAGGTGGGAATGTCTGGAAGGTAGTTAAACACTAAATAAAGTGATTTTCTTTATTTTATAGTATAACAAATACAATGCTGCTTCCAAATTCAAATAATATCCTCACAGCAGCTGAGTCTAAACCTGCTCACTGAGGTCAGTGCACATGGATCATAGGACGAAAAAATGGCTTTTTTTTGTATAACATTCATCATCCAAAGGATTGGAGAGCACCTTTGTGTTCAGATACGAGTGTCTGAACCCAGGGATGGTCAGACACAGTTCTTCATGCCAGGTGAGCAGTCACTGTCTGTGCTTTAAGAGATGAGAGCCTTTCCACAAATCTGAGATGGCATCTGCACCTCAGTATTACTTTAGGCATCAACCATTAAGGCAAGAAAATGTTTTGCTCAGCTCTTGCTAACATGCATTTCTCATTTTCCTTGAAAAACTGTCTGTCTTAGGACTGATTTTAGGTCCAAGCACAGACATGAAATAGGGATAAGTGCAGTTTTGCTTACTTTTTTTTATTAAGGTCTTAAAACTTACACACTGTCCCTATGATTTTTTGCTCCCAATATTCTGTTTTACAGCACTTAAGGACTAAGTCTTACAGATGTGTCTGCAAGGGAATTGGCATCAAGATGTTAAATGCCTGTGCAGTGCTGCAGAGTGCAGTTCATACTCACAGGAGGTTTCCACTAACTTGTTTGGACAAACTGAGTAAATGTCAGTGGGAATTTTGACCCTGCATGTTACATTAATCTTCATAACTACTCATACAGATGTGTACATGTTTCTAGGAGGGAAATGGATTTTTTTCAAGTTAACTTTTATAGAGCATTGCTATTTGGAACAAGAAACAGAGGCTTCTGGCACCCAAAGCTACTACTTTTTCTTGGCTCTGATAAGGCCAGAGACAGCTCATCACAGTAAAGGGCCACCTCTGCCTCCAAGCAGGAGGGTCAGGAGGAGACTCCAGCCCATGGCAAGAACATATCACCAGCAGTGTGCAGGATTCACACCAATCTCTCCACTGTCCAAAGCTCTTCTCCACAGCTACACAGACTTTATAAGAACCACTAGAATTAGAAATTTGTGTCTATCCATCTGCCCTGCTTCCCATGCACCTCCCTCTTTCTCCTACCCCACTACACACCTACAGAAATGTGGGGCAAAGCTCTTCCAGCACAGGACCTGCAGCAGCAGTGACCTGCCTTGGCTTCACAGGGATGGTAAATCACACCACAGAGTGTGGCCACCTCTCATTGTTGTCACTCTGCTGCTTATTTCAGCGGCCCAGGCATGAGAATAGGATGAACAGAGGGAGAGAAGCACAGAATCCAAGAATATACTGCATTGGAAGGGACCCACAAAGACCATCCAGTCCAACTCCTGGCCCTGCACAGGACACCCCAAGAGTCACCCCCTGTGCCCCAGAGGATCATCCAAACCCTCCTGGAGCTCTGGCAGCCTTGGGGCTGTGCCCACTGCCCTGGGGAGCCTGGGCAGTGCCAACCACCCTCTGGGGGAAGAACCTTTTGCTGAGACCCCCCCTGCCCCTGCCCTGACACAGCTCCAGCCCTTCCCTGGGTGCTGTCCCTGTTCCCCCCAGAGCAGAGCTCAGTCCTGCCCCTCCTCTGCCCCTGCCCAGGGAGTTGGAACTGCACTGAGCTCTCCCCTCAGTCTCCTCTGCTCCAGCTGAACACACCAAGTGCCCTCAGTGTCCTCACACGCCTTCAAATCCAGGCCCTTCCCCATCTCTGTGTCCCTCCTTTGGACACTCTCCAATGGCTCAATCTCTCCCTTCCATTGTGTCCCCCCAAAGTGCCCCAATGTTGAGGTGAGGCCGCCCCAGGGCAGAGCAGAGTGGGACAATCCCCTCCCTGAGCCCCCAGGACATGGATGTCCCTCCTGGCTGCCAGGGCACTGCTGACTCAGGGACAACTGGCCCCACCAGGATCCCCAGGGCCCTTTCCCAGCTCTGCTTTCCAGCCTCTCATTCCCAGTCTGTCCATCCATCTGGGGATGCCCCATCCCAGGGGTAGGATCCAGCACTCCCCACAGTGTAAGGTCAGATAAAGGCATATTAAGTTTCCCTACTGCAGTGGCCAGGAATTAGTAATGAAGATGTCCCTGCCCTGTTTTTACAGTGGTCAGAGAGATGGAGGGAAGGGGTTGTCAGTGATGTTTCTACCAGCCCAGTGACAGCCTGATTTAAACAAGTTACACCTGCCACGTGATCCAGGCTCTCTAACAGATACAGTGCTGATAGAGTGATAGCAAAGCCCATACAGCAAATTAAAGATAAGACATTAGGCACTGGAATAGATAAGGCACCAAGATGATCAGAGGGCTGGAGCAGCTCTACTGGGAGGGAAGGTGGGAGAGTTGGGATTGTTCAGCCTGGAGAGGAGAAGCTTTGGGGTGACCTGATTGTGGCCTTGCAGTGCCTGACGGAGCCAACAGGGAAGATGGAGAGAGACTATTGACAAGGGTGCCAGGACACAGGGAGTGGTTTCCCACTGCCAGAGGGCAGGGAGAGATAGGGTATCGGGAAGAAATTTTTCCCTGTGAGGGTGGGGAGGCCCTGGCACAGGTTGCCCAGAGAAGCTGTGGCTGCCCCTGGATCCCTGGAAGTGTCCAAAGCCAGGTTGGACAGGGCTTGGAGCAACCTGGGCTGGTGGAAGGTGTCCCTGCCCATGGCAGAGGGATCAAATGAGATGGTCCTTAAGTTCTCTTTGGTCCCGAGTCATGCAATGTTTCCAAGGTAACAACTGCAGCACAGTCACAAACACAGAGCCATTTAACACCACAAGTAAATGAACCTGTCACGACTGGAAGGTACACACACAAGTTGTGCTGCTTGTGTGAACCTCCCCTGGACTGATGCACCCTACAGAAACCGCTCTAAACCATACAACATCTTCACCACCTGCTATACACCCATCCCAGAAAGAGATTTCTATTTATCAGATCACCTCATAAAGCACACATAAAGCTGGGTGTGTTTGTGATTTGTGGTGAAAAATCACTTCTGTTTCCATCTGCCATTGCCTGGCACAGTTCTCCAGGTGAGTTGAACCACAGGCACTAGAGCATTCCACACCTCCCCTGATCAATCAAACAGAGTGCTCAGACACTGGGGAAAGCTTTCGTTTCATCTAAACAATATGCTGATCTTCTTTGGATGCTGTTTTTTTTAGTCTCCAAGTCCCCATACCAGGAAGTTCCTATGAAAAATGGAAGGCCCTGACATCAACTAACATGCCAGATTACCCAGAATTAATTGCCTTCATGGCAGCATGTGTCCTTCAAAGGAATGGCACACTCTCAGCTGGCTCTTTCAGAGATAATGCTGTTTGTTTGCACAGACATCAGATTCCCAAACAGAAAGTGTAATGCTCTTCCCCAGCTCCTGCAGCAGATGAGAATAACTGGTGGTCTCTAGGCAGATTTTTTGCAGCTCTTTACACCAGTTGGTTTGAACAAGGTTGTCCCTAAGATGACAGCTTTTGTAAGAGATCTGAAATGTGCAGTTCAGTGTGCTTCAATCCTGACTGTTAAATGCTCTGCAATTTTTAGGTGAACTTCAGCCATTTTTATTTTTACCACAAATATACCTCCTTCTCTTGTGATTCATGAGATCAAAAATTTGGGATTTTTTTATCAGTTAAAGGGCAATTTTCCAGAAACTGGGTTTAGAATGGGAATAAGTCGGTTCTGTAGAGGGATTTACAGATGTTTCTGCTCCCAAGATTTCTGCTCATGCCCTTGTCCCTGTGCCAGTACTGGTAATAAGAGGAATCTCTGCCAGTTGTTTCAAGGTAGCAATGCAGAGAAAGCAACACATTCTTGTGTTTGACCAGTTTTCCACCACCTAAATATGACAAAACCACTCAGCCCAGGTTTTGACCAGTGAATCCATCAATGAGAGCTCTGGCACATCTTCCTTCTTCCAGCACCAGTCAGACATGGGAAGAGATAACTGGAAAACACATAAGGATGTACTTAAGACACTTCAATGAAAGAAGTGGAAATTCCCTGGCCTGGCAGAATCAATAAAGTCTCGTTAAGTGCAGAGAACATTAATGGGCTACAAGAAGAGTAGGATATACAGCCACTAATCTTTCCTGGGACCAACATAAGAAATGAACATTGTAACTTCCTTTCATTACTGAATCCATACTGTGCAGATTAATGTAAACTACAAGGGCAGGCTCAGCCTAATCTTCCTGTTCCTCAGTTTTAATTTTGCTGCATCAGGAATGGAGCATCCAAGAGAACACAGGTGCTCCAGGTTTTCTCCAGACATCGATCTGCAAATCACTTACTCTTTAACTCCTTGTTCCCCTGGCTAAAAAATAAATCAGTGAGCTCCACTCCCCACACCCCAGACTGCACATCTGGTTTTGTTACCACACTGACCACCATGTGATGTAATAAGCTCTCAGCAAACCCAAAAATTCAATGAAAACTTTTCACTTCTACTTGCTTAATCACTGCAGTCCTAACCCTTTGTTCTCAAAAAAGGGCTGTGAACTCCTCCCACAAGTGTCAGTCAGGAAAGAATTGGGGCCAGGTAACACTTTCTGTAGGCACAATGGAATACAGAGGACACACTGCAAGGAACAAGATTAGATGATGCAGAATGCTTTAAATGTTTCTGTTCCATGCTGCTTCAGGCTGAGGAATCATTTCTTCTTCCATCTGGTGTCAATGGAAAATGCACATGGCTACTGGAAGGTGCACATGGCTACTGGAAGGTGCACATGGAGAGACACCAGATGTGACAGCAGAGCACGTGTGCTTGAGCAGCAGCCTACTGCCTGTTCTCATAGAATCATACAATGCTTTGGGTTGGAAGGGACCTTAAAGATCATCTTGTTCCACCCCCTGCTGAGGCCAGGGACACTTTCCACTAGCCCAGGTTGCTCCAAGCCCCATCCAACCTGGCCTTGGACACTTCCAGGGATCCAGGGGCAGCCACAGCTTCTCTGGTCAACCTGTGCCAGGGCCTCCCCTCCCTCACAGGGAACAATTTCTTCCACACATCCAACCTAAATTTCCCCTCTTTCTGTTTGAAAGTCTTTCAGTTTCTCCTCGACCATGGCACTGGGAGGAACATGGGCACATTTGATCAGCAGGTGACAAGGTGACATCCATCCCCACGGGCCTTGCAGGGAAGGGAGAGGTAACCACACACACAAACCTCTGCAGCTCCAAGACCTCCACCTGCTGAGAACAGAACTTGTGCTCAGATCCCCAGAGAGAGAGACACTGATGCAGCAATAACTCACACTGTCAGGTATATTTGAACTTTGTTGCATTAATAATCAGCAGGAGTTACAGGATGTCTTAAGGCATAACCCAGCACAGCCCAGCCCAACCCTAAGGAGGGCAGGACATCCAAACTACACACCTGGGAGTAATCCCAAAAGGCTCCAAGACATCTTTTCAGACAGATAATTTCTCATCTTTTCTTTCCAGGTTAGAAATTCACTTCTGACCTTTGGGAGTGGAAAGTAATTTCTCTCCCATGTTCATCTCACTGACTGAGCTTCTTTGGTCATGCCATCCTTGTCCTACTGCTGCCCACCCACCTGATGGAAGGGTGGCTTCCCTGGGTACTGTTCACACATGGCTCTCCAATTTATTTTATTTCATTTATTCATTTATTCATTTCATTTTGTTTTATTCCCATTTATATTTCCATGGTGCTTGCAATCATCTACAGTGCATGACAAAACATTAAAAGGGCTGGTTCGCCCTTCCCAGATACACTCAGGAAAATGAGAGGAGAACACACATTAATAACTTAAATCTCTGTGCTTGCAACCCAACAATGGACAGATACAAGCTACGAATTTTCACACAATCACAGAATATGTTGAGTTGGAAGGGATCCATAAGCATCATCCAGTCCAACCCCTGGCCCTGAACAGGCCCTGCCCCAGGAGTCACCCCCTGTGCCCCAGAGGATCATCCAAACCCTCCTGGAGCTCTGGCAGCCTTGGGGCTGTGCCCACTGCCCTGGGGAGCCTGGGCAGTGCCAACCACCCTCTGGGGGAAGAACCTTTCCCTGAGACTCACTCTAAACCTCCCTGACACAGCTCCAGCCCTTCCCTGGCTGCTGTCATGGCCAAGACCATATCTCTGCATAGATTCAGGGGTTGAAATGGATCCTGTAAGTCCTGAGCATTGAATGATATCACCTGTAACACTATAGGAGAAGCTTTAAAGGCAGATTTGTACAGAAAATAATAAATCATGTGCTGGAATGGCCGGCAGCCAACGTGACGTTACTCAAATACCATCTCCAGTGTGGCTATTGCAGCTGAATGGGGCATTCCCCAGAGGTGTGTTTGTGTTTGGGAAGAGAGGCTGCTGCAGCGACACCCTGATCACAGTCGGGCCCCCAGCCAGGGCCTGGCACCCGGCCCAGGGAGAGCTGAGCCCTGCAGGGCCAGCAGAGCTGAGCTGGAACCTCGCCACGCTGCTCCAGAGGGGAGGGATAAACAGCACTGAACTGGAATTACTCCTTCTCCAAGAGCTCGTCGGGTGCACGAGGTAGAAACTGAGCTATGCATCACTTGGAAGCCTCGTGCTTTAGCTCTACTTGGATTTTGCTGAGTGCCTCCAGGTCCACGAGCAGAAGCCAACTGCAGCCCTCCAGCAGCTGCTGCCAAGGGGGCTGGAGGAAGGTGCTCTGTGATTTTATGCAAAGGAAAGGTCTGTGTGTCTTCAAAACAGCACCTCTTTGGGGACCCTTTTTACTGTAAATACCTACTTTCGTGCACACCAAAATTTAAATTTTGCTTTGAATTTTCTTAAATGTGCCATAGGAAATCAAACTTCTCACGTCTGTGATTTGGGGAGAACAAATGGACACAGTTGCTTGGCTAGCAGTAAACCCTTCTTCTTTTCCAAACCCAGCCTTTCCCAGAAGCCCATCATTCCTATGGCGGCAGCAGCACTCAGCCATTATTACAACATTATTTGGGTTAATTACTTTAATTTCTTTTACAAACTGTCTGCATTCTGTTCTGCTGGTTCCCAAACAGGAGAGTGCTACCAATACATTTATTTTCTGACTTGGTATTTGTATCTAGACAAAGTTCTGCACACAGAATAACCCTCCCCACTCAGAAATGTTAATCCCATAGATCCTCAAGCATCTTTTAGTGATTTTCCCGCTTCTTCCATGGCCTAAGCTGCCCTCCCTGTGCAGTTATAAATTTTCATTGCCAGAACACCACTTAACCAAAAACCCCAAGTCATCTGCAGGACCCTGTGTTTCCCAGATTTCCCAGGGACCAACTTGGCTGTGTGAAGGTCAGATGTGTTCCCCAAGGTTTATTCCACATAGTTCTTCATGTGCTAAAGTCAGGCTTCTCTGCACAGATATTTATGCATTAATTGATCTGACTGAGGTCAGCCCTCAGAGCAGAAACCCCCTTGTGCTGCAGCCTGGCTGAGTTCCTTTGCCTTAGGGAAGCTGCCAGGCTGAACATTACTACAGGAACTTGACATCAGCTTTGCAATCTCCTTTTGAGGTCAAAAGACCCCTGATACTAATGGCAGGTCAAACTAGAGAAGTGTTTCTAATTTGCTCAACGGCAACAGCAAAAAAACCCCTCTCTGGTTCCACTGAAAATCATCTCGATTATTAAAACACCAAAATGTCTTAAAATGCTCAAATCACTTTCTCTAAAGATTTTCCCACAATAGAAAAAGCAATTTTCTTTTCAGCTGTTTTTTCATCTGTGTATTAGCTTTCCTTGAAAGTCAGCCTTGGTGCTAGAAAACACAAAAATCTACAGTGCCTACTATTTTTCTCACCAGAAAGATCATTAAAAGCACACCATGAGAACACTGTGCTCAACATGCAACTGAAAATCTTTTTATGACCAGAGCTTCCATTTCTTTTCTATGTCATTGTTCTCTGCTGTGAGTACAGGCAGTGCCCAGATACAAGTCTAGAAATAACCTACTCCACTAGTCATGGAAAATGACTGTTTGGAATCATGGAATCAACTGGGTTGGAAAGATCCCCGAGATCATCAAGTCCAACCCTTGATCCAACCCCGCTGTGGTTCCCAGCCCATGGCACTGAAGCCACATCCAGTCTGTCCTTAAACACCTCCAGGGATGGAGAATCCACCCCCTCCCTGGGCAGCCCATTCCAAAGGCTGAGCACTCTCTCTGGAAAGAATTTCTTCCTCATATCCAACCTCAACCTCCCCTGGCACAGCTTCAGACTGAGCCCTCTTGTCCTATTGCTGGTTCCTGGGAGAAGAGACCAACCCCCACCTGGCTACAACCTCCTGTCAGGGAGTTGTAGAGGAGGACACGAAGACATTCTGGCAGCTTTTGGGCAGAAGGTTCTTTTCCATGGGGCAGAAAATGAAAAGAACAAAAAACCTAAAAAAACAACCAACCAAACAAACAAAAAATAACCTCTCATGGGCTTTGGGTAGGAGCATTGATCTTCTGGAAAGAAGAAAGGCTATGCAGAGGTATCTGGACACACTGGATCCATTGGCCAAGGCCAACAGTGTGAGGTTCAACAAGGCCAAGTGCCAGGCCCTACACTTGGGTCACAACAGGCCAGGCTCCAGGCTCCAGGCCGGGGCAGAGGGGCTGGGAATTGCTGCTGGGAAAGGCCCTGGGGGTGCTGGTGCCAGGGGCTGGACATGAGCCCAGGGGAGCCCAGGGGGACAAGAGGCCAATGGCCCTGGGCTGTGCCAGCCATGGGGTGACAGCAGGACCAGGGCAGTGACTGTCCCTGTGCTGGCCCTGCTGAGGCCCCTCCAGGGCTGTGCCCAGTTCTGGGCCCTCATGGAAGAGAGACACTGAGGGGCTGGAGCGTGTGCAGGGAAGGGAAGGGAGCTGGGAAGGGGCTGGAGCAGCAGGAGCAGCTGAGGGAGCTGGGGGGGCTCAGCCTGGAGAAAAGGAGGCTCAGGGGGGACCTTCTGGCTCTGCAACTCCCTGACAGGAGGGGGGAGCTGGGGGGGGTCGGGCTCTGCTCCCAGGGAACAAGGGACAGGAGGAGAGGGAACGGCCTCCAGCTGTGCCAGGGGAGGGGCAGGTTGGACATGAGGAGGAATTTCTCCCTGGAAAGGGTGGTCAGGCCCTGGCAGGGGCTGCCCAGGGAGGTTTGGAGTCCCCATCCCTGGAGGTGTCCAAGGAAGGCCTGGCTGTGGCACTGAGTGCTCTGGGCTGGGGACAAGGTGGGGATGGGCACAGGGGGGACTGGATAATCTTGGAGGTCTTTACTAACCTTAATGATTCTGTGATCCTGTAAACTGATTACTTCATTTCTGCCTCCGTTTACAGAGGAGGTGGAGCAGCAAGCACATGAAGGTGTGTACATATGTGCACCACCTCCTACCAGCCTCCTCCTGGACCCCCAGAATTCCCCTTTCCACCTCCCCAGGTGCTGGATGTGGCCATCACAGAACACCAACTGATCTGCCACGTGCATGGGTGTTGGGTTGGGAACCATCCACACTCACAGAACCTGCACAGGACAGGCCAGGTGGGGTGAGCTCAGAGAGGGCACCTGCTGGGCAAAGGCCACTGCTCTGCAGATGAATGCAAAATAACTGTGGAGCCAGTGTACAGATCATAGAATCATGGAATGTTTGGGGTTGGAAGGAACCTTAAAGATTATGTCATCCCACACCCCTGCCATGGGCAGGGACACCTTCCACTAGGTGGAAGCCTTCCACAGGGGCAGCCACAGCTTCTCTGGGCAACCTGTGCCAGGGCCTCCCCACTCTCACAGCCAAGAATTTCTTCCTAATATCCCATCTAATCCTGCCCTCAGGCTGTTTGAAGCCATTGCCCCTTGTCCTGTCACTACAGTTCCTAATGAAGAGCCCCTCACTATCTTCCTTGTAGCCCCTTCAGGTACTGGAAAGGCTCCCCACACAGTCTAATGAAGTCTCCACACAGTCTTCTCTTCTCCAGGCTGAATAGTCCCAACTTTCTCAGCCTGAAATAAAGCTTTCAATAAAGAAAGCATGCAAAAAACAATCTTAAAGGATAACATTAAGGTTGTAAAGCAGAGAAATGTTACACTGGCATGGGGAATTGATAACTCTCCAAGAAAACACAGGATTTCCCTTGCCATGGGCTGGTCTGGGTACTGTAGGAATGCCAGTTAGTAATCTGACTTCTAGAAGGACTCAGTATACAAAATCCCATTGCTGAGGGCATGCAAATTCATCTAAAATCAAATCTGTGAGTTCCTGCTTGGAAAAAAAAGTCCTCAGGGATCTAAAGAAAAAAAACCAAACCAGAAGAAGCAGGATCCTCTCCACCACCCAGGCTGCCCCAGCAAGGCTCCAGCGTGGGGATGGTTAAAGGTAACCATGAGAGTCCCCACAACCCCACAGCTCCTGAGGGAAGGGGCTGGGGAAGTGCAGAGATCACAACTGCTCCCATCAGTGTTTTCCTGCTTCTCTGTCAAGCACTGGAAGAAGATGCATCAGCAAAATTATCACTATACAGAAATCTAGAATAATAGACTCATTAAGGTTGGAAAAGGCCTTTGAGACCATCAAATCCAACCTGTGACCAATCACTGCCTTGCTCCTCAGCCTAAAGCACTGAGTGCCAAGTCCAGTCATTCCTTGGGCACCTCCAGTGGTGGGGACTCCACCACCTCCCTGGGCAGCCCCTGCCAGTGCTTGACCACAATGATTATTTGCAGAGAAGCCCCTATACATCCATCACATGCATTGCTGTTATTTGTACCAGGATGGAAAATGTCACAGTTTAAATGAAAAATCTACTGTTAAACTGCCTTGAACACCAGTGTCTCAACTACAAAGATTTTTATGTATATATATAATAT
>VYXB01004613.1:0-76168 GCA_013397135.1 Pachyramphus minor | reverse complement strand
TGTTATCTTTTGGCCACACCTGATTGGGAACAAAGTTTTGTTCCAGGTTTTTTGTCTATAGCAGATGATCTTTTTTGTAGGGTTTGGGTGGGGGGTTTTTTGCGGGTTTTTTTTGTTGTTGTTCTTACTGTTGTTGTTTTGGGGTTTTTTGGGGTTTTTTCTTGTTTGGTTTTGGTTTTGTTTTTTTTTCTTTCAGAATACCATGTCCTGCTTTAAGCTGGGATAGAGTTATTTTCCTACCTGGCTTCCACTGGCTGGTACCGTGTTGTGGTTTGGATGTTGGATAAGAATAATGTTGATAACACACTAATGGTTTAGTTGTTGCTGAACAGAGCTTACAATAAGTCAAGGACTTCTCACACTGCTCTGCCAGAGGGGAGGATGGGGATGCACAGGAAACTGGGAGGGGGCACAGCTGGGACAGCTGACCCAAACTGACCCAAGGGATTTTCCAGACCATATGATGTCAGTCTTTCCCAGGAGATTGTGTTGTCCCCTATCCGGTCAGTAAAGGTTCCATTTGTTCTGCCCACATATAGGATTTTGCATTTGATGGCCTTAAATCACATTTATATGTACTCTACCTACCAATGGACCCAGACTACACAGCACATGTCCTATCCTAATCTTTATTTTCCTCTTGGAAGTCTTTGGGTTAAGACTCTTCTTAACTCTTGGGTCTACACTCTTCATCAGCAAATAGGTTTATAAAATCTTGCTGAAGCCTCCAGCCCTGCTGACACCAAAGCTAAAGTAATCTATACAAAGACAGTAAATAAATCCAAGCACTGGATGAAATGCTCAGCTGTAACACCATAACCTTGAATGAGCCATAAATCTCTCTTGAGAAATGGCTTTCTTTTCTTTTTGAGATAGCCAACTACTCCATGTCCTGGGAATGCACATCCCTTTGCATTTGGCAATAAAAATCCTGTCCTTGACTACTGTTATCCACATTAAAAGATCCCATATTCTATGGACAAATTACCAAGTATTTTTCACCCCTTCAGTCCATGAATCAAAAAGCATAAACAGTATAAACTGCAGTGAGTAACNAAAAAAAATCCCTGTGCCTCTGAGCAACAACAGACATTCATATTTTCAGAAAAAATCACATTTTGCTCTAGCCAAATCATTTCCTTATCACTCCTTTCCCTCATCCCAGAAACAGATTCGTGGTGTGACATGTTGGAATCATGTTGGTTTGCAGCGCTCTTTGCCCTGCTCCTGCTCAGAAAAGTGTAATCTCTGAGCTATAAATAGTTCTAGTGAAGAGATAATGTCCTGGGTTTCTTCATTTTACAGCCAGTGAGGTCACTAAGAGCTCCCCTATCTATCATCAATATTTCATCTGCCAACCCTTTTGTTTACTGACCTTGAAAGCATTTCCCATGAATCCATCAGGAAGGTGTGTCTTTTGCTGCTTTGGCATTTACTTACTGTTAATAAGGTAGATGTGTGAAAAGTGTTTTTAAAGAATCCATCCCCTTTCATACATTCCTGGATAAGAATTTTGTTACAGGTCTCCCTCTTTCATCTGTTATCTGTTTTCCATGGACAGAGGTCCTTCATCAAACCAGATAATTTTATTTGCTGAGAGATGCTTTTGTGCAAAACCTGATGCCTAATTTATGAGATAAGTTGGACTGACAACAAAATGACCTTCTCCCTCTATCTGGTTATTAAATTGTTTGTGATCTAATAAAATGCTGGTAATACACTCCGTTTCAGCAGGGCTTTAATTTCCTACCTGACATTTAGATTAAAAAGAGTATGGATTCAGGGAAGGAATTTGTCACAGTCTGAAAAAGAGTTGACAAAGCTGAGCTCTGCTACTCACAGAACACCTCAGAGGGGGGAGTGGTTTGCAGCCCATGGGTTTGACTCTGAGAAGGCAAAAGACTCAGCAAGGCAGGATTTCCCTCCTCCTGCACATTTGGTTGGGTGCTGGATGTCCAAGCAGAGTCAGGATGCCCAGGTCCTGCCTCTTATCTTGACCACTGCTATTCATGAGATTGAATCAAAGCAAATCATATTTCTTTCTGTCATCTCACTAAAAAACAAATATTCTTGAATAATTCTGGAGTAGGGCTTTGTTCACCCACCAGAGGACAGTGATTCATGAGCTCTCACCCTTCTGTCACCCCCTGGGTATCCTCAGAGAACATCATCCCATCATCCAGCCTTTTTAATGCTGTCAGTACTGTCACAGAGGGAAATGCTCAAGCCTGTTCTCAAAGCCAGACTCCACTGCTTTCCTCACTCACTGTTCTCCAGAAAAACACGGGCTCAGGAAAGGAATTAACTTGTTATCTCGGTACAATACACATTTTCGTGCAGGAGGAAAATAGGACGTGTCTTCACACCACAGTGGTTTTCTGTATAATACCAAGTCTTGAAATATTTCAGCAAATGTAAAAATGTCGGTTCACTGCTCCTCCCAAAACACTGAATAAGCATTCTCTCTGGAGAATCCAGATTTTCCCACAGAAGAGAAGTTACAGAATGAACATATCTGGTTTCCAAGGATTGTATTGTCATGAAATATTATTTATGGCAGGAAGAGCTCTCCACCAGGAAACTGTTCCATGGATCTCTAACTTACACTGAATCAAGAGATGTTGACATTATAAAAGTCTTTGCTTCTTAAGAAAGGCTGAAAATACAGCCATTTAGTAAATGGTGAGGAAAATTGAGTGGGAAAAGCTGAGAGGGAAGAAGCCTCACTAACACAGAAATACCATAATGTATCTCAATAACTGGGGAAAGTTGCCTCAATGAAACCTTAAATTTCTCTGACTCCTTCAGTCTTCACTCAGCCACCTATTTTATGTCACTGAATTTGGCAGTGCTTTCTGACAATAAAAAAAAGGTGGAAAAAAGTTTAGGAACATGTAGCAAAGGTACTGCATAGGAGAGAAAGGAAATGAAAGGGCAGCTGGATCTTACTTCACAAATTTTATGAAGTCCTAATTTGTAGGAACCCACAGCGACATAACTCAGCCAAGAGCTCTTTGAGGTTCACTTCTCATTATGAGATTCTTCTATTGAGAGATCAGGAAAGGAGAAGCACAAACCTTTCCAAGATTTTAGTGCTGGCTTTTATAAAGGTATCTTCTCCCTTAAAATGCTCTGGCACCATTTTTCAGGTGTGTTTTGTGTGATTGCTGTAACTGTATATTCTGGGTTTTGTTTTACATCAGACACTCTTTCAATCTCTATTGCTTCCAGAACATCTAATTTGTCCAACCTGATTTATCTAGATCCTCTTACAATATTTTATTTTAATGCCCTGCTTTGTGTGTGTGAGTTTACTTCTCTCAAAGTAAGATAAAAACAACGAAAAGGTTCTGTGTGTATCTGTGGGGATACATCCCCTCCTCCTCAGGCTGCACTATGATCTCAGAAATGCTCGTTAGGCCTCGGCCTTGACAAACAGCACCAGGGTTAAGCCCCTCTTAAGCTTGTCAGAAACACTGTCTGCTCCCAGGAACTAGTTGCTGCCTAATGAGCTCCTGTTTTCTAACAAACAGCCTTGGAAACTTATTTTTCTTGCCTGAATAACAACCCCAGTGGAACAATATATTTCTTATTGAACTTCCAAAGGAAGTTACTGCCCTGAATTGTGGCCTGGATGGAATAATACTATGACCAAAGCCAATTCTCTTGTGACCCTATAAACATGGTCCTAAGTAAGACCCTCTGAGCTCTGCAGGACCACGATGGGCTGTGACCTACATCTCCCTCTGAGTGGGACCTCTCAGAGCCAAAGAACTCTGAAATTTGCTGTCCTTGGAGAATGAGTGAATGATGACAGTGGATCCTGGGCTGATACCCCCATTCCTCAAGACTCAACCCTTCACCCAAGATGCAAAGGTGCAAACCATCCAGTGGGAGTCCTTCACTGGATTTGAGGGGAATCATTCACAGATATAAGACTTGTACACACCCTAGATCTGTGTGTGTGCAAAACATGGAGATTTCCATTGCGCTTTGCGTGGGAGGGAACTGAGAGCCAGTGAAACGAGCACAGGAGCGTGAAATCAAGGAGATGGAATAGAAGATTGAAAATTTGGGCTCTAGGAGAGCTACTGTTTCTTCTGCCATTAACCTTTGGCTTTGAACATGACAGAGAGGAGGCACAAGATGAAGGCCAGAGCAGAGCTTCCCCAAACCAACCCTGTTTCAACTCCTCCCAGAAGGGGAACCCATGGATATGTCATGGTGGATTATTTGAGTACCACCCCAAAGAAGTCATTAGAGCTGCTTCAAGGGCCAAGGAGTTTTCTCCAGCAACTTAGAGCCATCAAAGAGCAGCTAAAATGTCTGTATCCCTTTATTATTTTTATTCATTAGAAAATATCTGAGTGTTATAGGGAAGTCAAAGCATGTTTAGACTGTCAGATGCAAAAATAGAAGAGTGGTTGCAGCAGAGTAGTCAAGGTAAGGATTCCAGCCAGGTGGGAGAAGTAGGACAGTGATTTATGTGGATGATTATGATTAGATTTATTCCTAATACAGTATCTAAATATTGCCAGTGCAGTATCTCAATAACAACTTTATCGTCTGTTAGAATGGCTTATGATATCTAAAGGGTTATAATACAAGCAAGTTTAGCTAGAAACATACAGTTTTACAGTCTTTGGCCTTGCAGAATTCACAATTACAAAGCACCTGTGCAGCTATTCCAGGATTTTACTTCCACATTTGACTAGATTATAATGCCTTTTGCTCACCCATCCAAAAGTGCTTTTTGCTCACCCCGTCTTCAGGCTGGAGGCACCCTGTAGAGATCCCTGCCAGGGGGAGGACCTACCCACAAACTGCCTGCAACCTTGGAAGACCCCTTTGTCCAGCCAGCCCAGCCTCCAGCAGCACTTTGTACCCTTTTGCAGGCTGATGTGCACCAACACCTCAGCCCCCCCATCTCTGTAATGCATTAATGATGGAAGCATCCAGACAGTTCCTCCTGCAATTCCCACCTGGCTTTCTTATCCTAGGACAAACCACACTGCCCATCAAAGACAGTGATAAGGGGGATGTGGTGTGTGTGAGGGCTGGTGGGGAGGAGGCATGGGAAGACCTGACTGTCTTTCCTAAACATCACACTGATCTCCTGCATTATGCTCTAAACCAAACTTTGTGCCACCCCTCACGGTCCCCACACAGCCACTCTGCAGAAATCCATCTGTTGTCTTGGGACAGGAGCATCCCGAAAGGGCTGATGACAGAAGTGTCATTAATTCCTTGAAGGCTGTTTTATGCCTTTAGTTTGGTCTTTTGGTAGTGCTCTTAATAAATTTGGAGGATGAATGGCACTGCAGGTGGAGAGCCCTGGAGCCATGCAGGTGCTGGTGTGCTGGCTCTGCATCTCTTATTGGAAAAGGGACTGAGATTTGC
Source organism: Pachyramphus minor (assembly GCA_013397135.1). Lineage (NCBI taxonomy): Eukaryota > Metazoa > Chordata > Aves > Passeriformes > Tyrannidae > Pachyramphus > Pachyramphus minor. The sequence goes on along the minus strand of VYXB01004613.1, from coordinate 70,768 downwards.
ATTTCTGGTGAACACAACATACCTCCTGCTTTGTTACTCTTCCTCTCTGCCTGCAGCACTGATACCTCTGTCAGGGAATGTGTGAAACAAAGACAACACTTTGAACACTCTTGGTTCATGCAAGATTGCTTAGGAAGCCTGAACTTGCATACAGCAACCTGTGAAAATAAGCCCAAATCAGATGTTCAGAGTGTCAGAAAGGCTCAGGGGCTCCTCACAACGATGAAGGAAACACTGAAAGCATAAACACATACAAACATTTTTGCTGCTGCTTCACCTGACTTTGAAGTGACACTGTATTGTGCCATTTATTCAGGTGGTGTCAGCATTGGTTCAGATGACACAGGAATGATGGAAACATGAAGAATGTGTTTAGAGTTCATATAACTACAACACAGTGTCTCACCTGCTTTGATAATGTAATAAAAATCAGAGATCAAAGAAACCTAATAGATGGTACAGCGATGTCTGTAGCTTTATTGCTGGTAGGATACAGTATTTATTCTTTCTTAAGGGTCAGAAGTGATGGGGAGGTTTCTCCCCTTTTCCATGCTCAATTATTCCATGTAAGAATAATGAGTGTCCTCACTGTTAGGGCATTTACTGTATGATTCATCTTACCTAAGTTTAGATGCCTGTAATAAAAAATCTACTGCTGAGCTTGTCACCCTTGACTTCTTCTACAGTAAATGGACAGAAATAGGTGTTTTAAGGGCTTCATTCATCTGTCCCGTGACCTGTGTTAGACCTTAGAAAGACAGGACTCTCATGCTTAGCTCCAGGGATTATATTAATTATCACTCCACTGTTTGTCAGGAGAGCTCAGGTTAATGGGGATATCAACATTTAATGATTTGAAGAATATTCTTTTCTAACTAAAGATGTCCTTTATTTATTATTATGACCTCAAATCCATATAATAGACTGAAGAACACTGAATTTTGAGGAACAGATGGAAAGGAGGGGTCACCTTCTTCCTTAAGGCAAAGGCCTCCTAAGAGCATCTGACCATTTTCCATCTTACAAATCTCCAGTTACTAAAAATGAGGGTCCAAAACCAATGTACTCAGTTTCTCTTTCTTGCTTCCTTAGACATCTTGTTTTTTAGGTAGGTTTTGGTCTTTTAAAATATTTAAATGTAGCAATTTTAGTTTGTTACAGTGTATTGGAGTATCCACTTTATGACTTTGAGGGTACACACAGTAAATTTTCTAGGATCCAGCGTCCATTGCAGGATTTCTATTGAGCACAGGAGATTGAACTCAACAAGCAGAATGGTCCCCTCTGCAATTATGGTGTGGGTAAACTCAAATTTCAGCTCCTAAATGTGTAGATTTTATCCCAGGCACCTGCCAAACTTTTCCACACCAGGTATCCCACCTGTTCCACCAGCGGTGCCAGCATTTTTTTGCTCACTTCTTATCCTCAGTTGCTCAGCTCTCACTGGAAAACATCTCCCCAGCCTTCTCCAAGCCATGATGTGCTGCCCCACTGAACCAAGCCTTTAAAGTCACCCTCTTCAATGGCTTTTTTGAAGTCAATGAGGAAAACAGCACTATTTCCATAGGAAATGTATTCCGATGTCAGAGTGCACAGGGAATTTATCCTTCTGTCAGTTTTATTCCTTTCAGCCATTAAAGCCTAAGTGGTTTTCACAGGGTTATGGCATGTCTGGCAGTTTGGTGCACTATAAAATATCACTTATGTACACTCATATTCCTTAAGCAATTCAGATTTATTTGTGTGTGTGCATTTCTCCAGTTGTGGCCACACGCACACAAAGCCTCTTCTTTCCCGACTTAATCAACTCATCTCCAAACATTGATTTCCTCTCTGTTGTCTTTTATGATTTATTTTGTAGGATTTTCTTTTCTTTAATTCAAAATGAATGCAGTGCTGCTTCAAAGACCTGGAACTGATGGCCCTGAAGGGTGGATGCTGCTGTCGTCCACTGCCAGGAGCTGCAGCTCAGTATAATCTGGAAGGAGCAACTGCAGAACAGGTGAGGATGCTCAGATTTAAGACCTGTTACCACTCAGCCATTCAGCCCACTAACCCTCCTGACAAGATGATTCATTACTAATACTCCTAAGTATTGATAATTAATAGCAATGATTATGATTTAGCACCCAGTGACTGAAGAACTCCGGGTTTGTTTTCCTCGGCCTCATTTCTTTCCCACTCTTTTTCACATCAGAATATTTTTCATGTGTTTTGCAGTCACAGAAATGAAAGTTTTGCCTCCTCATCCCTACCCCTTGCAACAATAGATGTGGATGTCCTACACTTCCCATCAGTGGCTGCCAAAGATCTCTGTCAGTATGAGATCCTCACATTGGGCAAAATGAATTACATCAGAAAATACAAGTATTTCATGGACCAATGGCCAGTGTTGGCAGAATAATTCCTCCAACAAAAACCAGGAATGACTGCTTTCATAAAGCATATTTTAAACAGACAAATGGCAGAGTAACTCTTCCTCCCACTTCCTGGCAGGTGACTCCTGAAGCCACAAGTAACGTGGAGATTCCAGTGTTTGGCAGCAAGTCACAGATTTACCATTGGGAGTCTGTTTATTCCCTTACAAGGTGGTTTGAGGTTTTTTTGGACTTCACTGTATTTTTGCTCCCTGAGAACTCACTTCTCTTTGCTTGGCCTGATTGTTTCACTGCTCAGCCCTGAATTAGAATCAAAAAGTTATTAGGGCTGGAAAAGATCTCCAAGATCATCAAGACCAACCTTCCACCCTAAACCACATTTCAAAGTGCCACATCTCCTCATTTATTTGAAGACTTCCAAGGATGGTGACTCCTCCACTTGGAATGAGCAAGACAGTGAATAATTATTTCCTGATCAGAACTCTTTCTTTCCATCATTCATAAGTTTATAAAACCCTGACATATTATTCATTAATTGTGTATTTTCCAGTCTTCCCTTTTCAAATAAGAAAAAAAAACCAAGTCTAAGCTCATTCATATTTTTCCACAGAAAAAAATGACAGTGAGGAGCTTCATTTGTGACAGATTTTCTAGGGCAGAACTGTTCCCAGACATCCTGAGTAGTTCTGATGCTGTTTGGCACTGTGCACACTGGGTATGATGACAGTGGTAACGATGTTACCTCGTGTCCTGAAAAGAAGAGGAATAAAAAGTCTGTGCACTTACTGTTCCCATTATTTCTTGGAGCCACAAAACCCAGTACCACCAAATTCACATTTCTCTGCTGTTTCAGATACTCAGTTGTGATTTTTCTCCTAAATGCAGGAAGACATTCAAATTGCAATTATATTTTAAGGGTACTTTTCATTGTGAACTATAATTTTCTCTTGGATGTTGAATCAAAACTTGAAATCTACCTCTGTTTTTCTTTTATACAGCTTGATCTTAATGCTGCCATTTCTAAGTTGAAAGGTAAACACTAACAGATTTAACAGGATGGATGTATTTAAGAGTGTAGATGATCAGACTGAATGGCATGTTTACTTCTAATGATCAATCTGCTTGAGGATAACAGCCCATTATCTACAGGAGCAAAGTGGTTCTCTTCAGTGTGTGGCAGTGATGCAGTAGAGAGGTTCAAATCCTGATGAAGATGCAAATCTGAGACCAGACATGCCCAAAAGCAATTGTTGCTGCCTGAAAAATTGCACATCAGTTGGGATATTTCTTGGAAACAGTCTCACAAATTTCAAGCAGTAAGGAAATTAGTTTTCTCTCTTGTGAAATGAATGACTTCCCGTGACTTCTCCCTCCTGGCTGAAATGTCAGTCCAAGTCTCTGAGATGAGAGAACACGTACCCAAGGTCTGTAAAGAGGGGGAGGGAAATCATACACAAGATATCCTAGTATATTAAAAACCTGGAAGGAAATATTTGCAATATCCTGTAGGGAGTATCAGAATATAAGATCAGTATATGTAACCCAAGCTGCAAAACCACGTGCAGTGGGCTGGCATAGTATGTTCTTGTAGATAATACTCCTTTTTACCCCAGGGTTGGAGTACAAATACAAGGCTTTTAAATGAGACTGTGCTTTTAAATGTTTGCCACCTTGAACTCTTAATTCATGTTATTATGACTTCAAAGCCACCTACCACCCAAAAGAGAACATGGCACAATACCATGCACAGAGGATTTGTTTATTCCCTTGCTTTTTAACTGTGAGGAGTTTTGATTCAGGTTTGGAAACAATTTAAATGAGGGACCAAATTCTGTCTGCTTTGAGCAATCCCAGAGAGGACCTTGTGTTTTTCTATCCATGTATCTCTCTGGTCCAGAGAATGACCTGACCTCTCCAATTCTGCATGTTGATCCACACCTTCCTGGGGATTTATTTGCAACCCACAGTATGGATTGCAATGTGGGTGGATAAGAATATAAAACTGAAAGGGACTTGAATCTCTGATTTGGCCAGTAACTATATCACATCAGGAGTTGTTGTTTTATGCATAAATTGTAAAAGAGGCTGTGTCTGAGTGTGTAATCCCACTTTGGCCAGGAAAGGATCAGAGCTGCCAGGGCTTTGCTTTGCCTGTGTCCACTGTACCTCCACAAGGACATTTCCTTATCACAGCAAGGACCTGTTTTGCCCACCACCCAAACTACAAGCCCTCACTCTGTCATCTTCCTGGCCAGTGCCTTCGTTTCATCCCACATTCCCTTTCCTGCAGTCTGGGTCAGGTGGATGTGAATGGCTAAAACACCTTAAGGACCAGTTGAGCAGCAAATTTCCTGAGTCTTACTCTTTTTCTGGCACCCTGTGTGCTCCAGAGGCTCTCCAGCAGCTCTGAGAATAAAAAGCAAGTGGCAGCAGGGTTTCAGCTTCCCAAAACTTGCCCTTGAGCCAGCTCTTTTTGTCCCAGAGTTGAGAAATTAAAGGCTATTGTGTGCACAAACCTTGGTGAACAAAACGAAGCCTGGAGGGGTCTGTTGCCTTGGGTGCCACTGGTGCAGATGCTGTTACACAATATTTTACTCTGCTGGCTGTTGAAAGATTTTTCTGAGGGCATCTCTCAGCCTTCAGAGTGACAGCTAAGTAAAAAATTCAGAGCTTTTGTATCAAATAGGGAATGCTGCAATGGCCTGTTGTGAACACTGGAAGAAAAAGGTCTCATGGGCCTGAAAGCACATGGTCTTTTCACCAAAATTTACAAAGGAGGACGGAATCCATCATCATTCACCCATATTACAGCAGAATCTGTACAATCTTTCTGCCAGTCCAACCCAGGCTGTTTTCTGAAATATGATGTTTGCCAACCTCCCTCCACAGCCTCCATCTCAAGAATCTGAGATTCCTCTTGTTCATTAGCCTGCAAATGGGCAAATGGCCCACTTGGTGAAACACTCTGCAGATGTGGGGAAAATTTAGCCAACAGATTGTCGTGGGAATGATTTCCCCTCATCACGGAAACAAAGGCACAATTAAGGGATCGGAAACTTCGGAATTATTTGCTACTGATGAAAAGAAGAAAAATGGATTCATGTTTTCCAACTTTGAATATGGGAAAATGATGCTGCCCTTCTTTCCCTGGGCCACCAAACCAGGCTGTTGTCATTAGTCTTTCAATTCCTTCTATTGTTCTCTCAAGAAGCTGCAAATTGCCTGTTTTCATCAGTTACTGCAGCCACAGCAGAGCTGTTAGACTCGTGATAACAAAGGACTGGAACTGGGCAAAATTGTTCATCTTTCTTTAGGGTTTGCAGAATGGCACTGAAGTTTAGAGAAATTTCCTCTGGAATTACAAACTGGGAATATAAGGTAGTGGGAGCCTCTTCCAGAGGAAAAAAGGAGTGAAAACCAGGAGAACTTTCCTCAGGAACTTCCTCTTTGGAGTATTCTTCAAACTGTGATTTTGAAAAAAGCAAATGTGTAGCTCTAGAATTGTCATTGGATGAAGTGATATGTCTGGGCCCAAATTTTGTGTATAATCCATTTGGATCTTTTGAAGACAGGAGAATACAAACCCACAAATAGCATTCCAGCTCCTTTTCCTAGGGATATAAGGTTCTATCTTTCCACAAAAAAACCTAATTAAAAAAATATAATTATGCACTTTCTGAACAAAGGCACCAAAATACTGACACGGTGCTGAAAAAAAGAAAAGGACTGTCGTGGTTGAACCTTACCTGGAAACTGAGTCTAATCTCCAATCTGGTAAAAAATAAGATGAAAACACATCTGAGGGAAATAGGCTTTGACCACTTCTGTAGGCAGTGAGGAGAAACAGTTTCTTACAAAGCTGGTTCCAAGTAGAAGGCAAATTTCTGTGCTTTGTCTGCAGAAATTTGTGTTTCCCCACAAATTATACAGAACTGAAATGTGCAGCCCAACACCCTGGTCAAAGCATGACCAGCAATGAGGTCAGATTCAGTTTCTCACAGCTTTATCCAACCCAACCTTGAACCCCTCTGACAATGTAGGGACTGCACAGGTTTCCTGTTCAACCAGTTCATGGCAGGTGGATGGTAAATCACTTCCAAGCTGTGAAAAATCCTGCCTGGCGAGAATTGCTCGTGCATCACTTATTGGATTGGAAGCCTCAGGGATGTTAGGAAACCTCAGGAGGTGCATTCCTCACCCATCTGAAGTCAATAAACTGGGGCCAAAGGACTCCTGCAGAGCTCAGAAAGGAGCATTTCTTTGAAATGTGATTCAGCTGCTCAGCAGTAAAGTTCACCTTTCCCTGAATGCCAGGGTGTTGACCAGAGTTTGACACAGCAAACAGCAAGTGCCAAGGTGCAGGTGATTTTTCATTTCCAGTATAGTAAATCCTTCCCAGTGCATGTGAGACTCATGGGTATAACCTCACATGTTCTGCATATCAGAGAGTGCCCATCAACTGGAAGAGATCTTTATTGGAAGAGACACATCCCTGTCCTTAAACCTCTGGCTGGTGCCAGCTCTCTAAAGGGCTCCTACAAACCTGTGAGGAACCAACTCTGTTATCACTGGGACACAGTGAGAATGTGCTGGGAATCTTCTTAGTTTGTGTTCCCAGCTGCAGTTATTATCACAACAGGGCAACTGAAATTCAGCACCCAAAAATTAGAGGAAATATTTGGCTTTAATTTTGTACATCAGATATCTCCCTCTCAAGCCAGCATGATCCCAGAAATAGCAACATTTTGAAAATTAGCTCCTAAGAATTTGCAAAACTCTCACAAGACACAGTACTGAACAGAAGAGTTTTATCTTTAGAACAGGGTTGAGTGAGGTACAAGGATAAACTGGGATAAACTTGCTGCAGTCACTGAACAGGGAAACAGAAACAACATATTGGCTTGTCTTCTTTTTAAATTATCACTATGTTCTGTGCACAAAATAAAGTATGAATGTGGGGGTGAATGTGATCACATAATGAAATTAAACTGAGAACCCAGTCATATGGGGTTTTTTGGTGTATTTGAGATTTTTATTATTTATCCACACAATAGTAAATACCAAAAGGCAAAAGTATGAAAATTAAAAGACACCAAAAGTAGCCTGGGAGATTTTTGTTGGCATTGGAGTGAAGATCTTATGCAAAATTACTGGAGAAAAAGAAACATAGAAGGTGAAATACAGATAGATCTGGTGGGAAGACTATCAGGAGGTATTTAACATCTCCTGCTGTTATGAGTTAATAAAACACCTAAGTTAAAAAAGAGCTGAGCTCTAATGTCCTAAGAGATAATGAGGAAAACTGAGGAATCTTTGATGTGATGCACAAGGAGCCGTTGTAGGAGTCCTTCATAACCCCCATTAACAGGGTGAGAAAATCAGAGCAATGAGCCATAAAGATATTGTTGGGTCTAAGAGAAGCTGAGATGACAAAGCAATTTCATGTGGTCACAAAACTGAATCTCCACATCATAAGGAACTCCTAGACCTCGCTGTCTGTCCTGGCTGGAGATCAGAATGTGCAGGCAAAGTACTGACAATATGGGCAAAATCATAATTGAGAGAGGGGTGTGACTTGGAAATATGAAAACATATCAGGAGGTAAAAACAGATCAATTTTGCTTTCATTTTGTCAAGAAAGAAGTGAATCTTTTGATAATGCAGTAGTGTACATTGGTCTTATTACAGCATATAAATTTAGCCTTGCAATTATATAAAATAATACAGAAATCATAAGGAAGTGATAGCAGGATCAGATTGATTCCTTCAACTTAACAAAATTAAAAGAAACAGTGAAATTATCAACTTGACTACTTTTAGACTGAAATTTTAATTTTCCACAAAATAAATCTCAGAAAAATGTGCATTTTCTAAATAATAGAATTTTTCCTTCAACTAAGATCTGTTTGTAACGGGCAAGATGTCAGTAGGTGAAAAAAAGACAATATACAGACACATAAGAAAGGCTGCTCATAAAAGTACAATAAAGGAAATAGTCATGAGATTTTCCTGTTTCTTTTCCTAGAAAATCAGAACCCAAATAATGGATTTGTTGTCTTGGATAATTTTGGTTTTTATCAATAGCAGAAGGGATTTTCAACACCTCAGTGGGAAAAAAATAAATCAAGAACTGAGATTTATTATGTCAATGTGCTTGTTGGAAATTGAAAGGGAAATGTCAAGAAAGGGTTGGGCTAAGGATGGGCTGAGCTGTGTGACAGTGTGGGGATGATTTTTTGAGTCATCAATGTCAAATAATTTAAAAAAAAAAAAAGGGGGGGATCTTGTGACTGGGTGTGGGGATGCCCAGGGAAAGAGGAGCAGGATGAATCCTGTGAACTCACTGTGAGTCTTGGGAGAACCCTTGAGGAACAGATGATGAGCTTTTCAAAGGCAAACCAGAAAATTATGAAGAGAGTTGTGGTATGGAATTACAACACCTGAAAGGTGTCAGGATTTCAGGGAAGGGAAGAGAAAATCCAGCCTGTGCAACCAATGAATCAAACAGTCTGTGCAAAATTTGCCCTTCATTCTCTGTACATTCCTCTTTCTTCTCGTTGTTGTTGTAAAGAAAATGGTCTTCCAGGAAGTCATTACATTGATTCCTTGTCACGTTAGCCCATGCTGAAAACTGAGGTCCTGACAAGTGAAACAATAGAGATGAAAGATTTGATTTCCCTCCCTCTCAGTTTTTGATGTGAGCTATTTCAGCTCAGGGGTCTTTGCTAACAAATTTCACTCCAGGTCTTTGCATTATTAATTCTCCCTCATTTATCTGCTTCAGTGTTGTCCACCCAGCTTGTTCACACAGATCACAGAATCCCAGAATCGTTAAGGCTGGAAAAGATCATCAAGCCTAATCATTAACCCAGCACTGCCAGGTCCACCACTAAACCATGTCCCCAAGCACCACATCTACACATTCTTCAAACACCTCCAAGGATGGTGATTCCATCACTTCCCTGGGTAGCCTGTTCCAATGCTGGATCATTCTTTCTGTCAGGAATTTTTTTCCTAATATCCAATGCCTGGTGAAATTTGAGGCCATTCCCTCTCATCCTAACACTCATTACCTGGGAGAAGAGACCAACCCCACCTGGCTACAACCTCCTCTCAGGGAGTTGTAGAGATGAGAAAGTTCCCCCTGAGCCTGTTTTTCTCCAGGCTGAGCCCTCCCAGCTCCCTCAGCTGTTCCTCTTCAGAGTTGCGCTCCAACTGTTGTTGGTGTGTTCTGGATCCCATGTAGGAACAAATCATTATGAGACAAGCAAAGCTGTGGTGCCTAAGCAGCATCCTTTGGGTACTCTGGAGTGGGAGAAGATGCTCAAACTCTGCTCTAAGTGGGGTCATTGCAACAGGGAATCCAGCATGGGACTTATCCTAATGTATGGTGGTGCAAACCTACCTGTGACATGTGAGGGTCAAATCCTTCTAACAGAGAAGCAATCATTGTTAATACAGACATGCAAAAGGCCTGTTTCCTGGATTAACACAATAATATCAGTAATGTCCTCCCTAAAAGGGTTCCCTTCATGGATCTATTTGTTCTGCTGGATGTCACTTCTCAAGTAACCCCCACGCACCTGGACCCAAATCCATGTCTTTGAGCAGCCCACCCTGTTTTCTTTCCACAGCCACTTTCTCTCTGGGGGTTGCACATTACCTGAGGCTGTACTGGTTGAACTCTCCAGCAGGAGCTTTCTGTCTGTTCTTTGCTATCAAGGGAACAGGCAATTTAGCAGTACAGCTGTTTGAAAATGCTGTGCTGGGAGATTTTCAGCTTTAACAGCTCATTGCTGGGCTTGTTTGTTTTTGTTTTGTAATTACTTCTCATTTTGAAATGTGTGCTGCTCGTTATAATCCATCACATGTAAGGATATAATTTATCATGTTGCAAAGTTGAAATTGAAAAAAAAGAAGAAAAAAGGCCATCCAGTTTCAAAACTTTCTTTTTCCCTTTTGGATTTTTATCCTTTCATTGTAAACATTCATTCCAGTCTGGAATAATGTTTTGCTTCAAAATAAATCAGCATTTCTCATACAAAGGATATTCTGAATTTCTCTCAGCTGCAATAAGTAGATTGAGAAGTTGGTGATGATTCTTTAGTTTAAGGGGAAGCAGGATTTTTTAATCAAGGGATGGTATTCCTTTCTCAAATATCACCCTGAACTGAATTGAGGTGCTGCTGTGAGAGAAAGAACGTCTTATTAAATTACATTCACGTTTGGTTGCCACTGAATATCCTGTAATGGAGTGGATACCACTGATTTCTGTATGTAACAGGTGAGAATTGGTGCATTCACTGTGTGCTTCACCTTTGAAAGAGTGTGAAACAACCTCAGCTGATTTTCCTGCTTGGATCTCTTCTCTTTCCAGGTCAATGTTCCCTGTCTATCCTATTGTAGTGTCTTCTCATTTATTCCTCAGTACTGGTGAAGGGTCTGGAGAGTAAGTTGTGTGAGGAGCAGCTGAGGGAACTGGGGGTGTTCAGCCTGGGGAAGAGGAGGCCCAGGGAAGTTCTTACCACTCTACAACTCCCTGAAAGGAGGGTGGAGCCAGGTGGGGGTAGGTCTCTTCTCCCAGGAAACCAACGACTGGATGTGAGGAAACCACCTCAAGCTGAGCCAGGGGCGGTTCAGGTTGGACAACAGGAAGAATTTCTTCACTGAAAGGGTGGTCAGGCATTAGAAGGGGTTGCCCAGGGAGGTGGTGGAGTCACCATCTCTGGAAGTGTACAAGAAATGTCTGAATGTGGCACTCAGTGCTCTGGTCTAATTGACAGGGTGGTGCAGAATCAAACGATGGACTCATTGATCTTGGGGATCTTTTCCAACCTTAGTGATTCTATGGTTCTCTGACTGTCACCCATTCCTCCCTTGGCTTATCAGGGGGTTTTCCCTGGATGTAAACATAGCAAATGAACAGAGTCCTTTCCCTGGGAATACCACAGACATTGACAAATAGCCTCTGGCAGCTCTTTCTGCAGCAGCTTGGCACTGCTTTGCTCTGCTGTTCTGCACCCCCAGCAGGGCTTATAACAAGGAGTGTGGGTTTGCAGTACAACCCTGTGCCCAAAGCCCAGAGGTGACTTTTTAAGCCACTGCAGCAGGATTACCCAGGGCTCCTTTGTCACTTTTCTCCAGCTGCAAGCAGGGAACATTTTGGCAGGGAGCTGCCCTGACTGCTCACTCTCTGCCTCTCACACCCACAAACACACATGTACGTGCACTAAGCAGATGCACAGGCAGCAGCTCCTCAACTGTGTTTTTATTTTGCAGTCACAACAGTCAGCGCCAAGGAAATCACTCACTGATCAAAATTATTGCACAATTAAGGCATGATAATGAGCATCCAATACTGCTGCTAATGTAACAGCAGTGTAATATCACTGGAAGTGGTACTGCCGGGTGGTTGGACAGCATGTGGAACATAAAGGCATCTCTCACCCCTGTGCTCATTCAACATGTTCCAAAAACGCAGTTAAGTGAACCTGGGGAGGAACCAAAGAGAAAACTGGAGATAAAGATGTTACTAGCAGGGCCAGAAATTGTCCATAAAAGAGGTTTTCCAAGGGATAGGTACCAAGATCCAGGCACATCATCTTAGAATTATAGAATTTTTAGGGCTGGAAGACGCCAAGTGCATCCATCCATCAACGCAGAATTACCACGTTCACCATGAAACCACGTTCCCCAGTGCCACATCTACACATTCTTTGAACACTTCCAGGGATGGTGACTGCACCACTTCCCTGGATAGCCTGTTCCAACAGGCTACCTTTACTGTCAAGAAATTTTTCCTAATATCCAAACTAAATCTGCCCTGGTGCAACTTGAGGCCATTTCCTCTGATCCTATTGCTTTTTACCTGGGAGTAGAAACCAACCCTCATCTGGCTGCCCCCTCCCTTCAGGGAGTTGTAGAGAGTAAGGTCTCCCCTGAGCCTCCTTTTCTCCAGGTTGAGCCCCCCCAGTTCCCTCAGCTGCTCCTCATCAGACTTGTGCTCCAGACCCTTCCCCAGCTCTGTTGCCCTTCTCTGGACACACTCCAGCCCCTCAGTGTCTTTCTTGTCCTGAGGGGCCCAAAACTGAACCCAGGATTCGAGGTGTGGCCTCACCAGCACCCAGCAGAGAGGGACAATCCCTGCCCTGGTCCTGCTGCCACACTATTGCTGGTACAGCCCTGGTGCCATTGCCCTTCTTGCCCACCTGAACACACACTGGCTCATGATCAACCCTGGCTGGGAAGAAGTTACCAGGCCCATGTGGGTGATGACTGTATGTTTTTAATCAGCATAGTTCCTCAGACAGACAAGACCACATATTGTATGATACCAAATAAGTCAGTGACAACAATCTCAGCCAGAGCATTAATACTAATTATCTCAAATATATGTGGGCCTGAATCCAAGTGCAGTTAGAGACAGTTTCATGCCACTCTAAGTCAGAGAGAATCAGGTGTTTATGTGGTCCAGCCTGGCCTTAAGGAGTAATTTGGTTTCTGTGTGAATGCTCAACTGATTTGAGGCAGATTCTCTGAGTTGCAATTTGGGTCAAGCACTTAGTTCCTTGAGGGGACAAGAACTGTGACAAGAAAGAAGAAAAACACATTCTTTATGACAAAACAATGTATGAATTTCAGTTATCATATATTTATTATCACCCATCCAAGCCAATCAAAATTTAATTATTTCAAAATGTTACACACTAAAATGGCAAGAGGAGCACTGTATATGGGAATATATGTCTTGGGAATTCTGAGTGGCCCACTGACATCTGGGGTCCTGGGTGGTTTTGAAAAGTTATATTTGAAGAAAGGATGGAAGAAATGGGTGGAATTTGGTTCCAATTAAATCAATTTAAAGGTGCTGGAACAGAAGAAGAGGAAACAAAATTCCAGGGAGGGTTCATCATGCTGGTGGAGTACAGGAAATAATTTTGTTGTTTTCAATGTCCATGATCCCTCAGATAAGACTTGTAGGATAGTGACAATCCGCTTGTCTTACAAGTGTAAATCCTGCTTCAGGGAATATTTACAGTTCAAGGGGCAGTCTCAGGTTTCTCTGTAGAGCATAAGGAACGTGGATTGGTTCTGCTGATCAAGCTTGTGCAAAAATTAGGCACATATGTAGGAAAACGTGCATGTTCAAAGGTGTCTGCGCTTCATTTATAAATGAAAAGTGTATCTTCATTCCATATGTAACATGACAAATCAAGAGGATCCAAAAAAAACCCCAAAACTCTGCCTGTCTTGCACTTCTAGTGTTGTAAATGCTAAAAAAGTGTGGAACCTTCTTTTAAAATGTGGCTCTAATTGCCTTCAGCAGCATCAGTTCTTGGAGCAATAATGATCCAAATGAGGGTGACTCAACATCCAAGTGCCATTTAAGATGCCAACTTATTTCTTTAAAATTATATTTCCATCTTCTTGAGAAGAGGGAATCTCTACATTAAGAGATATAAATAATCAGATTTATAAAGGGAGTTTTTTACCAAATTGATTGTGTCTAAAAAACTAGTCCTGAAACAATAAAGTGATTTGTTATTCTTTAGCTGTATAAAGTGTATGTAAATATGTTGGTCCAGTTATCTATCTTTTGGTTCATCTCAACTAATTTTCAGGGGTTAAATCCAGCTCTGTAACATGTGACTTAACTTTAGGGGTGTACATGGAGATATGCATATATACATCAGTGCATAAATGTGTGTTTTAGTCAGTGAACTAATTAGTTCAATCCACTGCATCTAGGCAACTGAAAATCTGAAAAATCACTACAGACACAATTGAGGGGTCTAAACATGTTTTTAGTGTAACTTGACATGCCCCAGGTTATGCTGTCCAACCTCCAGCTGAGAGGACCTCCAAAAATTTGCTGGTGATGTTTGTCAGGTGAAGAGGAATGGCTCAGGTACCTAAAGTCTCTGAACTGGCTCTAGAACACCAGGTTTTGGCCACCAAAGCCCAACCTTGCTGTCCCACTCAGTCTGAAAGGCTCTGAAATGCCCAGAGAAGCTGTGGCTGCCCCATCCCTGGAAGTGCTCAAGGCCAGGTTGGATGGAACTCTGAGCAACCTGGTGTAGTGTAAGCTGCCATGGCCTTCCATGTCCCTGCCTTCCATATCCTCCCAGGTTGGAATTAAGTGGTGTCTAAGGTTCCTTCCAACCCAAAACCCTCTGTGATTCTCTGATTCACCAAACCCCACCACTGTGTTGGCTGAGGGAGCATCAGCTGCCTCAGCAGAGGAGACCTGGTGCTGTGTGAGATGCCCTGAGGTTTCTCCTGTGGTTGTTTGGGGTATAAAAAACATCCACAGGGAACATCCCAGGTCCTGAAGCTTCTGACCATGTAATACCAGTCTGGATAGGCAAAGATATGTATATATCCAAAGAAATGTATAGATTCAAAGAAATATATATATTCAAGGCGGTTTCCCAGGTTTCTTTAGTAGTCACTGGTGATCTTGTGCATGTTTCAGTTGCATAAACACAAGCTTTTAGTACCATTTTGGATGCATGCTCCTGGATTAGTGCAGAGATCCTGTGTCACATCTGCCAGTTTGCCATGGAAAGTCTTAGGGAATCTCAGATGTCACTTTATATCTATGTTGATTAATACAGTGAATGAATTTAGAAGGAAATTCACCTGGCCAAATACAGGAGTTTGTTTCAGGATGAAGATAATTAACCTTAAAATCCACTAACACTCTTAACTCTTTCCCCATTAATTATAAAGGCAATCCATGGTGACTTGTTCACTTACAGCCACAAAGCCTAAATGCTGTTAGCACCCACATTTAATTAAATTAATCATAACAGAATAGGTCTTTTTCTGTAGACAAATTACCATTTTTTTTCTGTTTTGGTAATTGCCTTGGTTTAGGGAAATACAGAACTTTTCCTATAACTGGTGTCATTACATCTTCTTGTCCCTAGGAACCACAGAGCACACAAAAAGTAAATTGCTTCCTTGGAAGAAAGGCACAGATCTTTTTTTGACAACTCTTTTCTCACCTCATTATTTCTCCATCACAATAACTAAAGCTGTCAGATTCCTGATGGAAAGCTGCAAGGGAAGCATGTTGCCAGCAGCTGGTCTTCACAGGGCTGTTGTAACCCTCACTCCCCAAATGCAGAATCTACAAACAAAACAAAGCAGAAAAGGCACTTTTTTCCCACCTGTACAGGTTTGCCAGAGAAACAGGGAATTTCACTGACATGTTCACAAATGTGGGAAAAGATAACAAAAAACTAAATAACTGGATGATGAAATGTGTGAATGGGTTTGTTGAGCTGGGATCTAAGGATTCATGTCATGGATGGGTCACCCTCCTTCCCTCCTTTGGCTTCTGGACATAGGTATTTGCTGGATGTGTTGTGAGTTCCACAAGTGGAAAGCAATGTGTAGGACTTAGGAATTATGGCTGATGCTGGATCTAGAAAAAGAAGTGGTTTATGTGATAAAAAACTCATCTCTGCCCACACAGAGGAGGTCAAAGCAATAATCACAGATAGGGGAACTTAAAGAGTGGCCTGATCCACCTACTGCCAGGGTCCTTTTAAAGTCCCATCTCTGCCTCCCAAGAGAGGAACAAACCAGAGGGCAGCTCCAAGACCCCAATCAGGGACAGGAGGCACTTTCCCAGTGCCCCAGATGAGCACTGGTCCCATGGGCTCTGGGAACACCCACCTGATGGATCAATGGGAGCCACTCTCTGGAGCACATTAAAGATCCAGAGGAGTCACTGCTTAGGGGTGTGAGACACATGAAGAGTTTTAAGGGAAGGGCAGAAGCCTGGTTATCATGGAATCATAGAGTGGCCTGGGCTGGAAGGGACCTTAAAGATCACCTAGTTCCAGCCCTCCTGCCAGGGGCAAGGCCACCTTCCACTACTGTGTTGCAGTGTGTTATAGGTGAAGAATTCCCTAAGGCAGGAAAATTCCAAATAATTGTTGGAAAATAGAGATCCAGCTGGTTAGAAAGGGCAGGTCACATGCAAATATTTCGCTTGTCTGGCCCTCTTCTGACCAGATCAGCACAGTCTGTTCTGTCCTCTCATAAATCTTCTTTTCTACCTATTTTCCTGGCTGAAGGACTCTGTTGTGTGTCTCTGTGTGTGTGTTCAGGGCTTTCAGTCCAGCAGCTGGAGTATCCATGTGTCCAGCATGGCAGCAGCTAGAATGAGCATGAGAGTGCAAGGGGGAATGTGAGCACTGGAAAATCACCTGCCATGCTGGATTGGGATTTACTGGGGGGTCCATCTGTGTGCGTCTGTGAAGGACACAGCTGGAGAGACCAACCTCCAAGGGAAGATACTGAGCTCAGCTGCAAGAGGGATACATGTTGTGCACATGTACATATGTGTCCCACTAACAGACCTTCATCCCTGTCAGCCAGAGGGGAACAGGACGAGGGATTTTCCTTTTTCTACCCACATTTTCCCAGCACGTCACACTAGAGGATCAGCAATTACGTGGGTCATATCACCCTCACCTGGCACCCTCACTGATCATGAAGGCAGGTTAAGCAGGAAAGGGGACACTGTGGTCTCACTACCACAAACCCTCCACCAAAATGTCACCTATAACCTGCCCAGAGTACAAAATGTTCCCTTTTGCTTCCTTCCCTATGAATCTTGTCAATTCTATAAAGATTTAGAGTTGGATCCATTGTATTAACTGTTTGATGTTATATCAAGAAGCCATAAAACAAAAACTTCTAGATCAAACTTTTCCCTGTGAAGAGGAAAAAGGTCAAGATTTGGTGTTGACATAGGAAAACCAGCTGCTCCTGACACATAAAATTGGGTCACTTTTCACGCTACTCACTCTTAAGATAAATTATAATTACTTGTTCTGCCCTTTAGTCCCTCCCCTTTCTCCACAACCAAATAATTAATAATCTCATCCATCAAATATCCCCATAGGAATTGCAACTTTTACAAAAATAATCTCAGAGGTTGTTAACAGTAATTTATATATGTTTAGGCTACCAATAAATCTTGGAGTTAAAGGAAGCCTGCAGCCAGGAGAAGCCCCATGCCCTGGCAAGCAAATAATTTAGGGAAACCATTTGCATAATCAACATATTAAGCTATCAGGGCATCTCTCCTTGTTGGTCTTGGTATTCCTCTGATGTCATTATCAAGGTAGACATGACAAATAATATTTTGTGTCTATTGAATGATAATCAGCACACTGCACAATGTGTATCATTATTGATTTGATTAAGGGCTTTGATCTGGGAAATTACCAATTAATGCCGTCTAAATTAGTCTCTGTGGGTTTGGGCAGAGCAGCAGGAAAATAATTCTCTCGTAAAGCTGGTGATTGGACACAAAACCAATTTGTTTAATCGTGCTAAATCTGAAAAGAAAATATTCAATTTGGAGGTCTCCTGCAGGCCAGTCCTCAGCTCCTCATTAGTCATTAATGACTGCACTTCAGCACCACTGCCTGAAATTACATCTGTGTTTTATAGAGGTTTCATTAAAAAAAAAATACAGGAAAAAAAGTCTTCCCTAAGCAATTGAGGGTCTGTGACAACTTGATCTGCTTCAAAGAGCAAGGACAGACAAGAGGACTTTCAGCAAGAGATTTGCTGACCTGGCAAGGAGGGCTTTGAACTCACTTTGCTGGGGTATGGAGAGCAACACCCTGGGATAGTCAGAAAAACATGGATGAGAGGAAGCAAGCAAACCACAGGGCAGCAGAGGATGATCTCTGACTCTCCCTGGACCGAGTGCATCTCGAGTACCTCTACTTGAACACATCCAGCATGACAAACACACAGGAGGGACGAGAAACCTGTGTGCATGTGCAGAGCTATGACATTGGAATTACAGGGATGTGGAGGAAACTTGCAGTGCAGGAGCACCATGATGGACAGAGCAGCTTGTGAGGAGAGGCAGAGAGAGTGGCAGTAGGGTTGTCTTCTCCTCTGTGAGGTTCTGGTGGGAAACAAGTTGCAGATGGGTCATCAGTGCACCCTTATGTGGAGAAGCTGAAAGACAGGGACTTACAGAACCACAGAGTCATAGAATCCTGAGCTGGAAGGGACCCATCAGTGTCATCAAGCCCAACTCCTGGCCCTGCACAGGATAACCCTAAGAATCTCTCCATCTACCTGAGAGCACTGTCCAAATGCTCTTTGAACTCTGTCTGTTCTACATGTTGAACAAGCCAAGTGGCCCCAGCTGCTCATTTCTTGGCTTCCCCTCAAGGCCTTTCACCATCTTCATAACTCTTCTTTGGACATAGTCTAATAGCTTTATATCTTTCTTTTATTGTGGTGTCCATCTTATATTTTGACTTGTTTATCCAGAAGAGAAGGTTAAGGGGCAACTAACTGCAACCTCCCAAAACATACAGAGGTTTTTGGGTGAAGACAGATTCAGGCATCTGCCAGAGGTGCCCCACTAAAGAACAAGGGGCAGTGGTCACAAATGTCATCACTGTTTGAAACTCTGAAGAAAACATCTTCATCACAAGAACGGTTATATACTCATGCAGGGTCTGGAGAGCCCTTGACACCTCAAATATTTTCAATTTTTGCTGTACCAGCCATGGGGATGGAGGTTTACCTTAGAAATCTGTTTTCAGCAGGAGGTTCAACTAGGGAACTGCAGATATCCTTTCCAACCTGAGTGATTCTCAGATCCCCTGCTGGCCTGCAGAGTAACTCAGCAAATAAACATTGCCAAGATTTTTCCTCTTCATTCACAGCAGTGGCACCACTCATCTGAAAGTTCCCACAATGTACTTTGCTGCTTGGAATCCTGTGACTTGTAGCAGGGAGTAAAACACAGGCATCTCAGGAGGTGGAGGAAAATAAGTCCAAGTGTAAAGTTTTACTACAGATCCTCATCTCACCTCTACAAACACCCTGAAGTTACCCCCAGAACAGGCATTAGTTTATATCACTGCAGTCTCCTTGTTTCCCTTGATCATAGTGAAGGTACTGAAAGTAAGACCAAAACAAACCTGTGTGAAGTTTTTACTGGAAGGAATCAAAATATTCCTTCTCTATGGCAGGGGTGTTGGAAGCAGATGATCTTTAAGGTCCCTTCCAACCCAAACCATTCTATGATTCTATGCAAATACACATAAATTTCAGTGTTGTTCTAATCACAATTCCATGTCTTCAAGGGCTTATAACCCCATAGGGCTGCATGGTACTGAATCATTAACCAGATGTTCCTCCTAAATAGGAAATCAGTTGCTTGATGCTTTTCTCTTTTCACCTACATCCTGGAAGTCACACTAAAAGTATAATTAACTCCAGAACTTCTCTAAGGGCTCCACATGAGCCCAGTGTCACAAAAGATTTTCTCTTGTGCATCATTTAACCAGTTAACTCACACTGTGGCCATGGCTCAGCTCTGTGCATGACCTCTTCTCTAAACCTCAGCGAGAGACTGGTGAGGATCTGAGGGTTTGATCTGTTTATTCTCATGTTTACTGCCACTATGATCACCTTGGAAGATGGAAAATTAAATCCAAGGCTTTTATTACCTGGCCATAATTTCTACAAAATTCTATTCATCCCCTTGGCTGAGAATTGTCTGAATTGGTTGTGGGGGCACTTCTTGGAGGAACTTCAGAGTGAGCCCCACAGGAACAGGTTCTTAGGATACAGCTTTTCCTTAGCACAAATTAACTCTTTTTCTGGCCATTTTCTCTCTTCAAAGCACCTACTGAGACAGGGAAATGAAGATATGGGCTTTACCATGGCAACCTAACACTTTCTAGTGAAATTAAAACCCAAATGGAAAAGGACAGGAAACAAAAAACTCTCTTCTCCTTTCAAATGAAGCTGATGGAAGTTTTAGCTGTGTCTTGAGATATTAATAATTAGTCAGAATTTTCCTAGAGACAGTGTGATGAACAAAATAATTACAAGACAAGCAGTGATAGAGGTAACAAAAAGAGCAGCTCTCCTTGAACCTGCAGCTACATTAGCTTGACTAAGGAGATCAGCATTTGGGCTTCACAGGCAGTTAGTGCTCAAAGCAGTGTCTGTGGGTCACACAAAGGTATGAGAAAAATACTGTCTCAGTATTTAATTTTTTTAAATAACAGAAGAGTTTCCCACTGGGGCACAATTTATAGAGGAAGGAAACATGTAGTTATTTTGTTTTAGAGGATGCCATTCCAGACCCAGAGCCAGGGAGGATTATACTTTTGCAGTAGGAAAAAACCAAAAAAAAAAACAGAAGAAGAAGAAGAAGAAGAAGAAAGAAAAAAATAATTGTTGCTGCATCAAAGAAAGGAAAAATTAGACAGGAAAACAAGATGAGCTTTGGTGTGGCTCACGACACAGTATTTGTCAATCTGCTGTTTGGAATGTGAGATATGAGAATACAACTTGCTCCAGAGAATTTGTGGTGAAATAATCTAGATTGTGGGAGGTTTGGTTTCCACTCCTCATTAAAAAATAAAATCCTGTTTTATACAAATACAGTGAATCTGCTTAGGACCCAGAGCCAAATGTACCACATGAACCATTTTTTTCTGCAATGGTTTTCTCTCCCTGCCTTAGTATAGTTTTATTCTATCCTGGATCAGAGATTTTTTTTTCTGAGATTTTTTTAATGTGTCTCCATTCTGAGGAATTGTTACTTTTTAAAAAAATTTTACTCATGATCTAAAAAAACCCTTAATAATTCTGCTTTGAAGTTCCTGTTTTGAAGACTGCTGTGATCTCTACCAGTTTCAGCAATGGAAGCAACAGCAATGTAGAACAAAATCAGTTTATATTTGGGCTTTCTCTTCACTGACCATCCAGGAGCTGAATTTCCTTTTAATGGAAATTCTTAATGAAGGGTCAACAAATCACAGACATTAAAGCAAGACCTTACTGCAGGTCAGCATCCTCAAGCAAATGTGGAACTCAGAATTTGCTTAATGTGAGACTTTCTCTAGTGCGTGAGGGCAACTTTATATCAAATCACTCCTCATTACACTCACTCACTCAAGTGATCCTTGAGCATCACTTTGCTCACACAGGTTTCCAGACATTCAAGAATTCCTGACCTTCACTCCACCCTTACCAGCAAGATGGAGCAGAGTGCAGCAGAGAAAAGGTGGGGTAGATTTACTGTAACCCCCATTCCCCAACCCCATGAGCCACTGGGCAGCGGGAGAAAGGGAAAATCTGGAACGAAATGGAGCCCAGGAAGGGGTGGGGGGAATGTGGTTTTAAGATTTGGTGTTATTTCCCATTATCTCACTCTGATCTGACTTATAATAAATGAAATAAATTTCCCCAAGTCGAGTCTGCTGCCCACAACAGTAATTAGTGAGTGATCTCTGCCTGCCCTTGTCTCACCCCACAAGCCTTTGGTTATACTTTCTCTCCCCTGTCCAGCTGAGGAGGGGATTGATGGAGAACTTTTGTGGGGTCAACCCAGCACAAGGTCTAATAAAAAGTAACACTTTCCTGCCAAGGACACTCTCATCTCACTTGGATGAGTACCCCTCTCCTTTTAACGTGTTGAAGTCGTGATGCTGCTGTGTCTGAATTTTGCCCAGTCTAAGTGGGAAGGGTTTTCTTATAGTCACCAGTATATATCTGTGTATTCTGCCCTGCCCCATAAATTCCATGACATGAAACAATCTACCCTTTAAAAGGAGGATAATACAGGGCATGTGGCTTTATAGGGGAAAAAAAAAATCAACCAACTAAGCAAAAAACAAAACAAAACCAAACCCCACTCAAACGCTTCAAAACTATCTTGTGGAGGTGGGTTTTTGTTTGGTTTTTTGGGGGTGTTTTTGGTCTTTTTTATTTTTTTTTCCTCAAAGGTAGCAAATACTACTTTGTAAAAAATATCCTTGGACTGGAAAAACTATTTCTCCTAGAAACTGCTTCGATGGAACAGTCCTGATCAGCCTGAACTGAACGTGTCACGTCTTACACTCTGCTCTTGTGAGAACCCACCTGCAGTACTGCATCCAGGTCTGGGATCCTCCACACAAGAAAAACCTGGACCTGACAGAGCTGGTCCAGAGGAGGCCATGGAGATGCTCCAGGGGCTGAAGCACCTCTGCTAAGGAGACAGGCTGGGGGAGCTGGGGGTGTTCAGCCTGGAGAAGAGAAGGTTCCAGGGAGTGCCTAAAGGGGGCTTATAAAAATCAGAGAGAGTGACCTTTTATTTTAGGCAGGCAGATGGTAATAGGACAAGGGGGAGCAGTTTTTAAATTAAAAAAGGAGATATTTAAATTAGATGTTAGGAGGAAATGTTTCGCTGTGAGGGTAGTGAGGCATTGTAGTGGGTTTCCCAGAGAAGCTGTGGCTGCCCCATCCCTGGAAGTGCTCAAGGCCAGGCTGGATGGGGTTCTGAGCAACCTGGTCCAGTGGAAGGGGTTCCTGCCCATGGCAGGAGGGGAATGAGGTGGTCTTGGAGTCCCTTCCAACCCAAACCACTCTGTGATTCTATGATTTGCCTCAAAACCCTGGAAGTGCCCCATGTCTTCAGCCCTCTGATATGACCAGGCTGTGGTTCAGACCAGAGCAAGACACCTCCAACTGCAGAAAAGACATTTGCACTCCCAGTCCTCCAATTATCCTGCCATGGCTTTGCATTTCAACCAACAGTTTCTTTCTCTCCAAAAACCAACCCAACCTGGCTAATTTGAGGGTGAAGCTCCCTAGAGAGCATTTTGCAATGGCAGAGATCTGTCTGAAAGGACCAGAGTCTGAAAGAAATAGCTGCAGCCTACTGGGAAAGATGCAAACGTGGGATTAGAAGACTAATTTATTGTTATTCACCCAAGCTCTTCATTTCTCCCTCTAAAGGGAGCTCACACAAAGCTCTTCCAGTGTGTGGGCTGGAATGAAACCTTCAAAAGCCTTAACGAGGTTCTCTGAAAAACTTGGTGAGGCTGTTTAGTCATAAGATGTTTTCATCATGAGCTTTCATTTTCATTTAAATGAAAACATTTTGAAAGAAGAAAAGGAAGTTAAAATTCCACTTGGAAAGAGAAAACTAAACAGTTGGAAATGCATTTTTGGTGCAGAAGAAATTAATTTTTAAAAAAGCAATTCCGAAAGTTAGCATGTATTGAACCAAATTTTTTTTCTTTTAAAATTTCATTTCCTTTGATGTTTTATTGAGATAAAATTTATCTGCTTCGTTTCCAGATAGTAAAATTGTTGGAAATCATAGAATTCCACTAAGTGGAATTTTTTTTCCCTGCCTAGCTCTGCTTTGAGGGAGGAGGCAAAATGCAATTTTCTTTGAAATATAACTTGAATGAGTCCTGGGTAGGAACCATTTTTGTAGGTGTTGCAATCATTATGTTGGTGTCTATATGAAACATTTTTTCCTACTATTTGAATCCTTCTTTTATGTCTTCCTCCTATTAGAATCTCAGCCTCTGTTTTTTCCTGTGGCTCTGCACTGCCTGTCCGTGGGCTCAATATGAAGCCATTAAATTCACTATATTGCACAACAGAATTTTTCAAACTATGAAAAAGTATTTACTCAAACATGACAACAATCCCTCAAGACTGACTATAGCAGGGCATGTGTAAAGCATTTTTAAACTGGGATCAAAAAAAAAAACCCTTCCTCTAAAAAGTTAGATTACTCTAAACTATAGAACACATAAATAAATGATGTTATATATGTTACAAAATGTGGCATGTAATTACAAAGTACAATCCTTCATGGTATTTATTGTGGTATTTACTTGTCATGGCATCTGCAGTCACTGCTTCTCCAGCTGTAGATTCTTCCGTCTACAAAGATCATAAAAGCCTCATAATAGTCCTATTTTTCCACAGGTTCAGGTGTGCCTGGAGCAAAACTCTACAGCACTAAGTACCTTTGGGGAATACATTTCATAATAAATCTTCAAAACCCCTGCTTTGCCCTTGCCAAACAGTATCTGGGGAAATGTTGCCAAATTGCTGCAATCTGAAGAATACGGCTTCCATTTAATGGAACCTATGGTTATATGGAAGCACATAATCATGTGGAAAATGCACAGAGATTGCATTTCTGCCTTGGAAGTGCAGCCTTAAAACACAGATCAAAAATCAGAGAAAAGGAAAAAAAAAAACAAGAGACAAAGCATTTTGCTTCCCTCCAATCTCCACTTCCATCAGACAAATTGGGTCACCTTGTGTTCTGCTGGAGATCAACCCTCCTGCCCTCAGCTGAAGTGCCCATGTATTTAGACTTTCATTTTTTCCTGTTAAAGAGCTCTCATGAGACACTATCTGCATGAGAAATGTCTGGCATTTATTACTGTGACACGAGCCACAGTCCACAATCTGTCTGGCAAAACACCACGTAGAAAATTACTCAAGAACTGAGGGCCAGTCTGGAAGTCCTTTTGCAATACCCCAAATCAGGGGCTATACCCACAGAAACCAAGAATATTTTTGGCTTAAAGTCTGCAGTACTTCACTGTCTTGACACTGACTTATTTTCAAGAATTGTAAAACCTCAGTGTTTTCTTGAGAAAAAAAAATAAAAGGACTGACCTGTAATATAGTCTGAACTGCTCATGATTTCCCCACTAGTTAATTAACCATAAATGCATCTTATGGTGCTCCCTGCCTGATCTCCAAGTATGTCCTATGCATTTACTGTTCATTAAAAGGTCATATTAACAGAAAATCTACAGTCAGTCACTGAAGAAACATATTACCTGAGGAATTCTTCTCATCTAAGTGGTGGTAATATTAATAGAAACATAAGAAATCATCAGCAAAAGAACTGGGTGTCTGGGGCTGTAAGGCAAGCAGAATTACAAATCTACAAAATAAAAAAAATCAAAAATACAAAAATTCTAATCTAAACTCGAATAATATCGAGTGTTTAAAGATTTGGGTTCTTAAAGATCACTAAGACTGAAGGTCCTGGAAAAACTAAGCTGCTATAACACCTTCTTGCTCCTTCTTTAGTGGCTACCACAATCCCATGTTACCTGAAATGTCATGGAGATTGAAAATCTAACCACGAGAATGAACTAACTATATGTATATTTATATATATCAAAAACTAGGAAAAACAGGGATTGTGTTTTGTTTCCTCAGTCCTCTGTTCGGCTTCCTCAATATGCAAGTTATAATTTCAAAGATTATGTAAGAAATCTGTAAGAAAGCTGCTGAAAATATTCAAGATAATTTTTGTAAAGAGATATGTTAGGCCAAGGTGCGAATCCAAGCCAGGAGGATCACATGAGTTTTCTAAAATCACACAGATAATGGAGTCAGGATCCCAAAATATCTGCATGATACCCCTCATCCCTGTCCTTGTGTTCCTCAGAACATGCAATGAGCCATCACTTTCTTTCCTTGCTCTCCTCAAAGATCAGTTGTGGTGAAGTGGAAGCACCAAATTTCCAGAGTTTTATCTCATCCTCTGCAGTTTTTGCTGAAGGGGGTGGTGGAAGCTCAAGACTTTATGTCTGAAAGCATTAAGGGAGTGCCCATTTATATCATTTATATCTATACATATATATCCCACTCCACTATAGCACCATCCTCTTCAGTGGCGCTGTTGAATTAACAAACTCAGACTTCAGCAGCCCCAGCCCCTGAATGTTAATCAATTTTAATGATTAAATGTTACTGAAAAGTAACACGGTAACAGAAAACCAGCATCACCTTTTCAGTTAGCATGTCCTGAAATGTTTTGTTTTCCTTTATCTCCAGATCCACAAAGATCTCCCTCCAGCTCCATTTTTTTTTTTTTTGAGCTAATGACAAAAATAACAATTAGAGCAATTTAGCTCTAATTGTAATGAGAACCTTTAATCGACTTGAGTGCTCTTTATGAGGGGGATGTGTTTGTTTTATACAGATTCCTTACCTTCAGTCAACACCTTCTTCCAGCAGCAGCATCACTCAGTACAATTAGAGTCACTCCAGGGAAGTGATGCCATGAGGAACACATTTTCCTCACTGCTCTTAGAAACCTCTATGGTTAAGCAGGCAGCTGACACAAACAGTCAGAATTCGCTGAACTCAAGCTGAATTTGAGGATATTTGGAGAAAAATATTCTGTTGGCAAACTTCTCTTGCAGAAAACCTCCATGTAGACAAAAGCTGAGGAGAGGATTTACCTGGCAGTGGCTGAACTGAGCTGTTCAGGTCCTGTGGCCTCTTTTTCTTGACTGGGTGATCTCAAATTGTTTTGGATCAAGTCCTGTGCAAGACAACCAGAAATAATAGCTCAGATGTGAAGAAATAACAGCATTAAGCGTCAAAGTTCTGGAAGGTGGGTGCTGACATCAGGAGACTGGCATTATTTGATGTCTTTGTTGGTGACATGAATGGTGGGATCGAGGGCACCCTCAGCAAGTTTGCTGAGAACACCAAACTGCTCCTACAGCCAACGTGCTGGAGGGAAGGGATGGCATCCAGAGGGACTTTGACAGGCTTGAGAGTTTGGAGTGAGTCCAAAGAATGGCCACAAAGGTGATTTCAGTGCTGGAGAACCTCTGCCATGAAGGATTCTAGGAGACCTTTATTAGCACCTTCCAGTACCTAAAGGGAATCTAAGAGAGCTGGAAAGGGACTTTTGACAAGAGCATGTAGTGACAGGGCAAGGGATAATGGATGTAAACTGAAAGAGGGGAGATTTAGATTATATATGAAGCAGAAATTCTTTACTGTGAGGGTGGTGGGGCTCTGGAACAGGTTGGCCAGAGAAGTTGTGGATGCCTCATCCCCTGGAAATGTTCAAGACCAGGTTGGATGGGGCCCACGGCAGGGGAGTTGGAATTAGATGATCTCTAGGGTCTCTTCCAACTGAAACTATTCTATGATTCTGTGAGCTCACATTTTCTTTCAGGTACCTAAACACCATAGAAGGGTTTGGCTGGAATTCAGATGCATCTCTGGAATTCAGATGTACTTTACCTTCACATGCCGGGGTGCAGAGCAGTGTGGAGGGAGAGCAGACTGCAGGAGAGGCTCAGAAAGGATAAGAGGAATACACCCATGTAAGTCCTGCTGCTGAGCCACCTGTCCAGAGTGTAACTTAAAAAAAATATCTCCAAGGATGCAAGTAAATGCCAGCTCTGGAGTCCCTGGTGTGACCAATGCTTTCTGTGCCACCAAAACCCACAATCTTGGGAAAAAAATAACATTAATTCACAGAAGTCCCTGGGTCATCCAGCAGCTGTGAAACGTTTCCAGGTTGGTTTCAGAGTTCCAGAGTTCAGGAAATCGATCAGCCCATCACTTACCAGCACTTTTCCACTAGTTTTCTGCTTCTGATATGAGATTTTCATCAAAGAGGACTTGCTGCACCTCTGCTCAATATGGACTTTATCCTCTTGGATAACGGGTTCCTGGGCAGTGGCACTGAGACATCACCCAGGGCTGACAGAGAAATCCCTAACAGGCAGTAGCAGAAAGGTTGCTGCTGCTTCTAAACTGTTTTCTCAAAAAGACAAAGTCAGAGCTCACTTGCCCAGTTTCAATAATATCAAATATAACTTAGGGTGAGGGAATATCCATAAATGTGACCTCTGACGAGGTTTCTGTAATTTTTAAAATTTATATAATTTTTATTTCTAGACCACAGTATTTTGTGGCAACGGGAACTACTTTTTATAAGCTTACTTGATACTTTTTTAGAAGTTAGAATTTTTTAGAAGTTTTTTAGAAGTTTTTTAGAATGTAACTTTTCCTTAGTAAAGTCTACTATACTTTCTACTAGCAGTGAGAACAGTTTCCAGCATCAAAAACACTTAGTTCCGATAATGGGAAAAGAAAAGTAGCTCTCTATGGAATATTAACACCCTCAATTCCTCCTCTTATAAAACTGAAAGAAATGGACAAAAAAAAAAAAAAAAAAAAAAAAAAAAAAAAAAAAAAAAAAAAAAAAAAAAAAAAAAAAAAAAAAAAAAAAAAAAAAAAAAAAAAAAAAAAAAAAAAAAAAAAAAAAAAAAAAAAAAAAAAAAAAAAAAAAAAAAAAAAAAAAAAAAAAAAAAAAAAAAAAAAAAAAAAAAAAAAAAAAAAAAAAAAAAAAAAAAAAAAAAAAAAAAAAAAAAAAAAAAAAAAAAAAAAAAAAAAAAAAAAAAAAAAAAAAAAAAAAAAAAAAAAAAAAAAAAAAAAAAAAAAAAAAAAAAAAAAAAAAAAAAAAAAAAAAAAAAAAAAAAAAAAAAAAAAAAAAAAAAAAAAAAAAAAAAAAAAAAAAAAAAAAAAAAAAAAAAAAAAAAAAAAAAAAAAAAAAAAAAAAAAAAAAAAAAAAAAAAAAAAAAAAAAAAAAAAAAAAAAAAAAAAAAAAAAAAAAAAAAAAAAAAAAAAAAAAAAAAAAAAAAAAAAAAAAAAAAAAAAAAAAAAAAAAAAAAAAAAAAAAAAAAAAAAAAAAAAAAAAAAAAAAAAAAAAAAAAAAAAAAAGAAAGAAAAAAAAGGAAAAAAAGACCTCAAAACCATTTAGAAATTCATTGTATTGAGACTGAAGAATATTACAGGTTATATAAAGATGAATTTTATCACACAGGAGTTCAATCTTGCTTCAAATTTACAGTATTCATAGAAAAAGAACCAAGGAATTTTATTTTGTGTGTGCAAAAGGCAAATGAGAATACCTCTTCTTCTTCTTCTATTTCTTCTTCTGGCATTAAACATCTCCACACATCTGCTGATAAATAGTGAAAAAGACGAGTATCCAAGGTGACCGACTGCAGGTGTCTGTAAATGAAGGTGGAATAAAACTAAGAGTTGAATTATTTCCCTGAACATCTTCCAAAAGAAAAGAGAATAAAAGAAAATAGCTTAACAAAACTCTCTGGCTGCCAAAGCCTGTGAAGTCTGTTGTAGGTGCATGAGGGTATTTAGCATATAGAAAGCATAAAAGTCAATGAGAGAGAGAGAGCAGGTATGCAAGCATAAAAGTGACAGATGACAAAATTTATTGTGCTTGGTAAATCACTTTTATAATTTATATGGCTTTTTATTAATTTTTAAAGCTGTGTATTTGTGCCAAAACGAATTGTCTAAGTGTTAAAATTTGTGTTTCATACCTCATTGTTATGAAATGGGAGCGGGAAGAGCCAATTCAATAAAGTGCTGTTTCTACTGCTATCCCTCCCAGGCTTCATTTCCCCAGGGTGGCAGGGAATGGGACACCTTGCAATAAAAACAAATGTTCTCAAGGTGCTTTTTATCTTCCCTGTTTTATTCCTAATGTTGCTTGATTGCTGCAGAAAAGACACATTTAGTCAAAGGTCACCGAGAAAGCACAAAAGAATAAAACCTCCACACTTGTGAACATCCCCACTGTGTAAAAGCCTGCTCTGAGACTCACCCATCAGTGAAATTTCATCTTCTGGAGGGATTTGAAGTGATGCTAAGCCTTCAGTTGGCTTTTGGCCTTGTGGTGAGCTTCACCCTCTTGGGAAAATGGCTCTGACGTCAGTGTGAGTCAGATAACAGGTTTTAGTCCCTTTCTTTTTCCTTTTTGCTGTTGCTTTTTGGACATTGTATTAAAAAAAAAATTAAAATTTTAAGAAACAAAATCTAATGTACCTGTAGCATTCATACCAGTTTTTTTAATCACACTAGAATGTTGGGGTTTATATATAATTTTTATATACATATATATATATGTAGTCTTTCCTTGCATCATGCTATGAAATCATATCATAGAATCATAGAATTATTAGAGTTAGAATAGACCTTAAAGGTCATCTAATTCCAACCCCCTTCCACTAGACCAGATTGCTCAAAGCCTCATCCAACCAGTCCTTGACACTTCCAGGGTTGGGGCATCCACAACTTCTCCGGGCAACCTGTGCCAGGGCCTCACCACGCTCACAACACTCCCTTCATTCTTTAATCCCCAAAATGAGTTATGACATATTTGTGAAACACTTCAGAGCTGAAATAGCCCTGACCTGTAGCTCCAAATAGGTCAAAACAGACAAAATGTGACAACTGTGCAGCGAGGGCCAGGGGGTGAACAACTGTGGAAGTTGATATGAGACTCTGAAAAGATGCAACTGTGTCTTTTATTGGGATTGTTACATTTCTTAAATGTATTATGGCAATCATTTTACACCAAAAGAGCTCAGACTATGGTGACATGATTATGCTGCTTTTCCCAAGTTAGTAAAGCACAGCTTTCATTTGCTGCTTGAGCCGTGGCTTCACAGCCCAAAGCATTGAGATGTGGGACTCAAATTTTTCTTGACCCCACTTTTCGCTTCTCCATCCATCCCACTCACACACAACAGCATTTTAGCTTTGCCAGACCACCAGTTTATGGATTTTAACAGTAAATTAGATTAAGAAGTAAGATATGGCAGCCTCAGTGGAAAAATGAATTCTGTTTTCATAAATATTACTTCCTTCAATAGTGCTTCTCTATGCTACTGAGTGTAGTATCTCCAATAACAAAACGAATTAAGTCAGTATGGCTTTTTTATATCAGAAAATGTGTCCCCTTCTTTATCAGAAGATATCAAGAAACTTTCCAATGTTCAGTTATAATGTACATCAATAGAACAATCATCATCCCCCTGCCAGTCACTGGCGTTGCTGCTTGCAGGCAAAAAGGTTCAAGAAAGACTCACGGGTTTATTTTTGGGTTTAAATCTGCAATTAAGAATAAGGGTGTTGCCATTCAGTTTCCAGTGGAGCATATGAATGACATGGCAAATGAAATTCCATGATTTTTGGGGGGATTCACACAGTCTGATTACCTTTTCCACATGGAATAACACATCATTTAATGCTGTTGGTCCTTTAAAGTATATCTTGAATTTATCCCAACAAACAGAGGCCAGGTCAGTTCATGCCCTGTCTCTGATTAGGGTGGTAGACAGACATTATTGTCCATGGGAAATATTTGCTTTCACTGACTCCTGAGGAATCCTTGGATGACCATGTTCTCAGAGAGGAACCCAAGTTAGACTGGATGAACCAAGGAGATGAATCTGATCTCATCCTCAATATTTCTGTACAAATCTAACTGAGCAGAGTTTTGTACAATAGTGGAAAGAGATCCAAAGTAGACACAATTCCTATTGAAACTAGGAAATACCTAAAAGTTGAAGGGGGAAAATGAATTTATATCAATATACTGGGATATAAATTTTATAATGTAATGGACTTTAGAGCACACTACCAACCAATGAGTAAAATGCAATATTCTCTCTTTATTCTCTCAGTGAAGATGAGGAGAATTAGGCACAGAAATATTTGGGGCAATCTTCACTGACTTGTATTCTCAGATTAGACAACTCAATGTAATCATTCTCTTTGATAAAAAAATTTCATCTTCCTTTCTCAGATGTGTTCTGTCCATGCAAATTTGGGGGTTTTTTTGCTCTGTAGATTCAAAGGTAAAGAATCCCATGAATTTTTTGCCAAATGAATGATCCAGAGGTGGAATGAAAAACTTTATATAGAGAGGAATTAAAATAAATTTCCACTGTGGAATTTTGTTTTTACTCCATATAGACCCCAGGACTCAATTAGATTCTGCTTGTGTGTTGTAATAATTTTCCTTACGAGTTATCCTTTCAGCTGAAGCTCCCAGAAAAATTACTGCTCGATGGATTTAGTCCCACAGTGTCCCCACTCAGTGTCCCCATCAGACTGTTGTGGAGGGTCCCTAAAGCCTGGTGGGTGACATCAAGGGCTCTTTATTCAGATGTGACAACTACATCAGACAATGCTCTGCAAACACTCACTGGCCCTGTCAGAAAACTGTTTTCCCTTTGATTTGCTCATTTCCTCCACACCTCACTCCATCCCATGGAGTGGAAAAAAGAGTCCTGAGAATCCTTTTTCTTCTCTCTTTCATCTCTTAATCAGTAATTCCACCCTGTGAAGATGTCAGTCAGCAGTGACCTCCCTAACCCAGAACACTCCAGCTAAAAAGTGAGAAGGTGATTGTCAGTGAGTAAAACAAATGCAGCCTTTTAAAAGTGGGGGGTTTATTTTTTAAAAAGTACATAGAAGAAGTACATATTGACAGATGCAGCTGACCCATAATCACTCTTTTCTTTCTTTATTTTCAAAATCTGTCCTTTCATTTGGAAAGCTCAGTACTGATAAAAGTGAGCTGGAAAAACACTGCTTGGGAAAAGCAACCTTGTGGAAACTTGGATGAGAGCAGAACATCCTTGTACGTCCTGAATGCCCTGAGGGAATTTTTAGACATCTCATTAAAGCTTATGGAATCAAAGGTGATATAATTTTTCACTTCATTTCCAAAGTGAAAACACCTACACCTACACTCAGTAAAAATATCATCCCAATACTTTGCAACAGCCCAATGCCCCAGAAGAAGTTGGTTTCTCCATCTCAAGAGTAGTCATGAGAGAGCTGGAGACCCTGAAGGAAAGAGGTTTTGACAGAGACTTTTTTACTTTTTTACCAAGGCCTGTAAAGACAGGAAAAGGGGCAGCAATTTTAAACTGACAGAGAATGGGTTTAGATTAGATATTAGGAAGAAATTCTTCCCTGTGAGGGTGGTGTGGCCCTGGCACAGGTTGCCCAGAGAAGCTGTAGCTGTCCCATCCCTGGAATGTTCAAGACCAGGCTTGGAACAATCTGGTCTAGTGGGCAGCATCCCTGCCCATGGACCATAGATGGTCTTCGAAGGTCCCTTCTAACCCAAACCATTCCATGGTTGTAAGAAAAGAGTCTTCGCTTAAACCACATGGCTGATTTGCCTCAGAGCTCTGTACCTCAGCAGCACAGTGATGAAACAAAACAAAACAAAACAAAACAAAGCAAAACAAAACAAAACAAAAAAACAGAAAAGTTTCCATGGCAACCCTGTCATGAATTCAGCAAACTTCATCAAGCCTAACAGGATTCAGAGGAAACACTGCAGGGCTGAGGAATTGGTCTGTTCCCTGAAACTTCTTTATAGAAGCCCTGGAAATGTACACGGAGGTCTTTGTGGTGCGTGGAGGCTTCTTTAAGAGTTCAGCCTTTTGCAGAGCAGAAAGATGAAGTGAATCACTTACATAAATAATCAGTTTTAAGTCCACTTGCACCTGCCAAGGCTCCTGCTGTCTTTGCAGCTCAGTGAAGATCTGGCCTGTTCCTTGGTCTCGATGGTCATGCCGAGTATTTCTTTTTATTTAGCTCTTCCAGCAAGACTCTGTAACACTGAAATGTGCTTGTCTGTTCTTAAATATCACCATCACCTCGCTGTGATCACTGGAGATGAAAGTTTATCCTGCAGGTTTATTATGCTTTGAGAAAACAAATTACTTCCTGACACTCGCCTGTCTCTCATTTTCAATACCCTTAAATGATTCTCTCTCTGACTTCCCGACATTCATCTTCTCAGCGTCTTCCCGAGGCTGACAGCCATCAGAAAGTCAAAGAGATACTACTTTTCCTAAAGACTGAGAGCTGGAAACTGATATTGCAGCTCATTGTGAGAGAGCATGAATGAGAGGAAATAGTGTTCCTGAAAAAACTTTGTCAGCTGCAGACGAATACACACATCTGGAAAGGACCAACAAATGCAGCCTTTTCACTTGCCAGTTCAGTGCAAAGCATGACATCCAGATAATAAACACAGAGAGATGATGAGGGGGAAAAAAAAGCAAATGTCATGAAATACTGAGATAGAAACAGGGATTAAAAATAAACTTTCAATGAAAGAACTGAATGATTTCAAATTTTTTTCCCAAGGTGGTAGTTGCATCCTGCATTGCTTGAAGAGCTGGATCTATTCCAGCATCTCTAGACAATCTTTAAAGGTCCCTTCCAACCCAAACCATTCTGTGGTTCTGTGATCTCCACACAGCAGGATGGTTGGTTTGGGGGGACATGAAAGAAATGTGTTAGCAGGGATTTCAGATGTTCAGGAAAGATATTGAAGTGCTGGAGCGGGTCCAGAGAAGAGCGACCAGGCTGGGGAAGGGACTTGAGCACAAGCCCTACAAGGAGAGGCTGAGGGAGCTGGGGGGGCTCAGCCTGGAGAAGAGGAGGCTCAGGGGAGATCTCATCACTCTCTACAAGTCCCTGAAAGAAAACTGTAGCCAGGTGAGGGTTGGTCCCTTCTCCCAGACAACCAACAGTAAGACAAGAGAGCACAGTCTCAAGCTCTACCAGGGAAGGTTTAGGTTAGATATCAGGAGGAAGTTCTTTACAGAGAGGGTGATCAGGCACTGGAATGGGCTGCCCAGAGAGGTGGTGGATTCTCCGTCCCTGGAGGTTTTCAAGAAAAGACTGGATGTGGCACTGAGTGCCATAGTCTAGTAACTGCAGTGGTAGTGGATCAAGGGTTGGACTTGATGCTCTCAGAGGTCCTTTCCAACCCATCTTATTCTATGATTTAGCAGCTTGTTGAAGGCCATAATCAAACCTGCAGATGTGAAACACCTGGTCTTAATTCAGGACAAGACCTTCCTCTTTTTCTTTCCTTGCAGTTTCTTACACCTTCCTGAATTAAACTGCTTCCTGTGTACTGAGAATGGTGTAATGCAGTGTGAAAAGGAATTTAAAAAAGTATTTCCTAGAAGAGTTGGTAAGGAAATTTCAGTAGAGGTGAATTAGACTAATTTCAGATGAGAGATAGATTCACTACAAACTGGTCAAAGCAGAAGAAAGTGTTAAATTCAAAATCATATTAAGCCTTCCAGACCTCCCAATTAGTCAGATTTGCTGGCAACACAAAAAGAAAATAATATTGCCAAGCCCATAAGATAACACAAATGAGAAATTAAAATTCTAATAATGAACTTGACCAATGCTACAAATAGCAGTAAAATAACAAATCAAGCTGGAAATAACTGACAAGTCATCTCACCTTCTATCTTTTTCCATGACCCATTTAATATCTAAAATGATTCATCCAACATGATTCAATCACGGGGATAATTTGCTTTCTCCTCTAGTAAATTTATTTGCTCTGAGTCTACAAGATGTTAGTGCTGAGAGAAATGTCAAAAATCTTTTCCTCTGGGAAAGGGAGGGAAAACTGGTAAATATTCTTTTTTATGGTGGTTAGTTTTCCACATTATTTGATCTTGTCCTAATATTTGCCTGAACAAAAATGTTTTTTAGGAATGCCCATTGGGACATCTGTGAACCTCACCAGTGACTGGGATAACCATGACCACACATCCCCAGAAGCTTCATCCCTCCTGCTGGAGGGGACCTGCTGTGGGCTCCTTCTCCATCTCCTCCACCCATCACCTCATCCAGGGAGGCTTTTGTATATTAAGCTGGCAGTTGCACTCAGAATAGTCTTCCTGCCCTCATTTATCCTGTAACCCACTGGAATGCATAGCACAGAGCAGGGAATATTAGTTATTGGCAATCCAGACCTTTTGCAAGAGGTCCTTTTAGAAACATCACCTTTAAAAACCCATTGCCATGTGCTTTGCTACTCAATTCTCCCTGATATTAAGAAAATGCATATACAACTCTGCTTTGTAGCACATCTCCTTGACTTCCCCAGGGCGATGTACCCACTTTTCAGGTGTTTCTGAACAGTGGCCCTTCATATCCAAACACATGTAACAGCAGGAGACAGATTCTTGCTTTCTTTTGTGTCCTTTATGTTAGGAATGAATTAATTTAACATAGTCCCTCTCTTGCTTTTTCTTTGCAACGGGGACAGCTGCCTCTTGGTAAACAAGCATTCAGCACGTCTTGGAGAACAACTCCTCATGCAGGCAACGCTGTACAGTGATGAAAAATATACACCAACGAGCAAGAACACCCTTTCAGCCTCCAACTCTCCCTGTTAACCACCTCAGAACATATTAAACCATCCAAGGAGAACATTAAGCTTCAAAGTAGACAGGAAGTTTTATCCCTTGTCGTTATCTTCAGCTTCCAAAGCTGGCAAGCGAGTATGGAATAATCAAAAATGAACCAAAGCAACAACAAAAACAAAGAAAAAAGCTGTAAGTGTTCAGGATTTTTTGTGTGTAATGCTCAGGGGAAACAGGCAAATAAATGTTTTGTCTTTTCCAGGTGATTTGCAGCTGAGGCTGAGTGATGAGAAGAGCATTATACTTTACCTGGCAAGGCAGTATCTATGATAAATATAGAAGAAAGTAACCAAAAAATAAGCATAATTATACTTTACCTGGCA
This sequence comes from Pachyramphus minor, assembly GCA_013397135.1. Lineage (NCBI taxonomy): Eukaryota > Metazoa > Chordata > Aves > Passeriformes > Tyrannidae > Pachyramphus > Pachyramphus minor. The sequence continues at coordinate 34,345 of VYXB01004613.1, read as the reverse complement.
ATACAGTATGTATGCTAAATATAGAAGAACACACCCAACAAATAAGCGTAATTATAACTTATATATCTATGTATCTATGTTTGTGCTTTAAATCCCACAGCTTGAGTTCCATACGCCTTGAATGTCTGGGGGTTTTAAATGGGATTTTGATGGAAATTCTTGTCACTCAGCTCCCAGTGGATGCAGCCAGTCAGATCCCCAAGCAAGCATGGATGATAAGCTTCACTTATGAAAGCAAGGACATGAGGAAAACATGAAGGGAAAAGTTCTTGGGTCTTTGAGTTAACTAACCAAGACAGCATGCAGCCTCTGCCACTGCTGTTCCTGCAAGAGAAGTAGTTCTACCCTTTGTTTTTGAGTTTCACTCACTTTTATGTCCCTTCAAAAGAAGTGTTTTATGAGGGAATAGTCATCCAGAGACTTGCAACAAGTTAATTGTTATATCAAACCAACCATGGGAAAGTGTATGACAGGCATATTTGCACATGGGATCTACATAGTTTACAGGAAATATCTCAATTTATTTTAATAGTTCCCTTGAAAGTTAAGGAGGAATTATCTCTGATTTACAGTCAGAATGCTGAGAGGTATATTTATTTTGCACAGTACAAACCCTGAGCCAAACAGAAAGTCAGTGAGTCCATCTGCCAAGGCAAGCTCAGAGGTGGAAATGCTGCTCTCAGGTGCACATTACCTGCCTCCCAACCATAGCAGAGTGTATGTTTGTGATGCAGCACCTTTGCAAACACACCCAGTGTGGCTGAGTCCCCCAGCGGCAGACAAAACAAAAATTGCTTTGGAATATAATAGCAATGTCTGGAAATTAAATTTGAATGTGAGTCCTGGACCTTATTCAGGAATCCATCCATTTCTGGAGAGCTGCTGAGGTATTAATACAGAGTCACAGAGTCCCTGAGCTGAGCAGGCAGCTTTGGAGATCATCCAGTCCAATTCCCAGCCAAAGCAGGCTGCTCAGGGCTTTTACCATTTGGTTTTAATGTCTCCAATGATGGATACTCCACAAAATCTCTGGTCAACTTGTTCTGGTGTTCAACCATCCTCCAGTAAAAATTACTTTTTGTGCATGTTGTTAAAGGGACTTTCCTATTTTCTGTTTGTGCCTATTGCCCAGTGTGCTGTTGTTACCAAGGGCCTGTCCAGTTCAGCAGCAGCACTCTTCTTGGTCCTTCTTTCGCTGTAAGTGTACTTGTAGAAATCTTTCCTGCTGCTTTTCCAGTCCCTCAAAAGATTCAGCTCCAACAATATGATGCAAAATGTAAAATCTTCCTCATCTGAAAATGCTCTTTTGAACCCTGTATAGAGAACTGGGACAGAGGAAATCAAACAAAGCCAGGGAAGAGCAGGAATCGCCTCAAGGTCCTGAGGAAGATCAGAGCCCCTTGCATATGGGCTACTCTGTAAACACAAGGTGAGAATAAAAATGTGTTTCAGAGAGTTTTGTCATCTCAATAGACAAGGTGGGCAATTGCAGGAAGACAAACAAGGCACGGTTGTTTCCCCAACAACCATCTGCTGAAGTTTATTTGGGAGTGAGAGGATAAACTGAAGCCTTGATGTCTGATCACATCTCTGCTCTGAAGCCCTTTTTTAACCATTAAATGACAAAACTTCTGCTTTTCCTCTGGGCAGGTGTATTGCCCTTCTTTGTTCCCCAGCCCCAGAAGGGAGTGCAGGTCAGTGGAGGAAAAAAAGCAGGTTTGAAATTCCTGTATTTACTTTTCAAGACAGCCACCTCTATGGTTGGTCTCAGACCCCTCTTTAACAAGAGCACAAGCCAGCTTTTTGCAATACAAGTGCCTGGAGACAGAAATTTCCCAGTGTGCTGTGCATAATCAAATACCTCACCAGTCAAGCTTCTCTCAACAAGACCTTTAATGTCATCCAACACATACTGAGAGACAAAATGAACATAGAAGGTACAAATGAGAAAGAACTGTTCTCATGCCCTTTGGCCAGCCCACTTTCTTTGCAATTATTATTTTAATTTTAGCATACTGGCTAATAAAGGGCTTTATAAAATCATCCAGGTGTATAGTTTCTGTTTGTACTTCAAATGCCCACATAAAAAGTTCTCCAGATGCTCAATTTACATTTGAAGTTCAGGAGTCAGGCTGACAATGCCCATTTCCATGTAAATCTCAACTGTTGTTAAAAGCATCAGAGATGGTCTTTTATTTTCCATCTAGCAATTACTATCATCTTTTTGTGGTGAACCTCCTGCCTGGGCCTCTTCCCAAGGTTTCCAGGTGAAACTGGGCTGACAGTCATGTCTTGTAGGCAGATATGTAGCTTAACCTGTAGCAGGGCATTTTGGAATGTCCTGCAAAATTGAATATGAACAACAGAGGGACATCTGTCAAAAACTGAGAACACTCCAGGAATGTGGTTAAAGTGTTTGTAATTTTTGTAGGGTCCACAGAAACAAAATAAGCAGCTCTCAACATTTATTACTCAGTCGATTGTTTAACACCATTTACCTGTAGAGGTTTTAAGCTTTTTAAGAGTGAATATTCTTTCAAAAGAGAACACAAGTATTAGGACTATCCAGAAATCTAATTCTCTTTCCTGACAAAAACTCTGTTCTTTCTCCATTTCTGATCCCCTTCACCAACTTCAGAGCTACCCTCCAAGGCAGCTGAAGCTACATGAGATGAATCACTTCTGATCCAGCTTTGTTGTCAGGAGCCCAATCTATTTGAATGAATGATAAATCACTGTAGGATTTAAGAAATGATCCAGTCTTGCTGAACCTCATGAAATTCCCATTTCTTGAGCCTGTCCAAGTTCTTCTGGATGGCATCTCACCCTTCAGGAGTGCCAGGTGCACCACTCAACTACAAACTTGCCAAGGTTGCACTCGATCCCACTGCCACAAAAGAACTTATTCTCCTGAAATGGTTCAGTGAGCAGTTGGAAAACCTTCTTTGTTTCAGGATGCATTAAATGAAATGCTCTTCAGCATCTCTAATGGCCCCAAGATGGTACTTCTCCTCTGGTATGATCAGGTAAATGTACCTGCCCAGAATTAGATAGACTTGAGCTGAACTTGAACCTGAATTAATCTCCTTCTAGGTGGGAACCTGAAGTAGCAGGAGAGTCACTAATCTGGAACTAAACACATTCTTATATTGCCATTACAAGCTTTCATGAAACTCATCTGCTGTTCTCCTTTACCCCAAGGTCAGTCTCCTGCTGTGGAGCTCATTTGCTCTGTATCCAGAAGTATGAATATAAACTTCTCCTTTCCTTGCCTTCAAAGGCATCCAGAGGTGCCTGGTTTCCTGGTGCTTCCCTCCCTGCAGGGAGTGTCAGCCAAGGGACACTGTGGAGCTTGGGAAGGACACATAGAGTGGCAGGAATAGCTGTGCCATTCCTTTGTGTGCTGCTGGATCTACAGGCTCTGACAGCCGTCACTGCCTTCACTGTAAACAATCTGATCACACAAACCAAATTCTCAGCTCATCAAGGTGGTGACAGTCCTGGATATGGCAAATAGCAGAAACTGAGGGACTGAATACATTTCCCAGGAGAAGAAGCAAACATGTTTACCTTCATACTCCCAGATCGCTACTCAGGCCTGATGTGTTATTTTGGATCATCCTTTTAAGTCTGTACTTTTAAATCTTGTGTAGTTGTGTAAGTGCTGCTATGAGTGTGTGTCCAGAGAATGGAGCTGGTGAAAGGGTCTGGAGCATAAATCCTATAAGAAGCATCTGAGGGAGATGGGGTTGTTTAGCCTGGAGAAAAAGAGGCTCAGGAGGGGCCTATTCACTCTCTACATACTCTCTACAATTACCTGACACAGGGCTGTGGTGAGGTGTGAGTTTCTTCTCCCAGACAGATAGAAACAAGACAAGGGGAGATGGTCTCAAGTTGCACCAAGGGAGGTTCAGGGTGAATATTAGAAAAAATCTCTTCCCTGAAAGAGTGGTCCAGCATTGGAACAGGCTGCCCAGTGAAGTGGTGGAGCCACCAACCCTGAAACTGTTCAGAAAACAAGAGTTGTGGTACTTAGTGATATACTTTAGGGGGCCAGGTGGTGTTTGGCTACGGGTTGAACTTATTGATCTTGGAGGTTTTCCAAACTCAGTGATTCTGTAGATCTCTCCTCAGATTTCCACAAAGCCCTCACACTGCAATGACACAGGACACAGCTGTCTCTGAGTCATTCTCCTGTGCTGTCAGTCCCACACAGGTCTGTCCTGCAGGGCTCTCAGATTTTCTCTAGGGCACAGGAACTTCTGCTGGTACTGATGAGAGGCTGGTGGGACTCTGCAGCAGCCTGTAGGACCAACCCTGAGGTTGGAGTGCAGGAGAGGAGCCCCACAGCTCCCCTTCTCTTCACAAGGGTGCAAATTTAGAGGCATCACCCTCTGGATACCTGCAGACCTGTGACTGCCTCCACTATGAGCACACATACAGTACATGGAATTTTGTTTTAAGGGAGGGAGGTGAGATCCTCCTGCTCTGCTTTTACAGAGGAACAACAGGGCCCATGTGGCAAAACTCCTGCAGCTCAATGTGCCATGTCCTAATAGGATGCAAAACACCTGCCTGGAGAGATCAGGATTATTGGAGCTGAGATCATGCATTGCACGGCTCTCTCTAATGAATCCCTCTTTAGCATACATTTATGCCAGTTGACAAAGTGAAAGGAGCAATTTCCTTAAATATTGAGCATTCATACATAAATTGCAGCCTAGTGGAATCTTCTCCCATCCAAAAGGAATCCTTTATCTATTTCTGTTATATAAGAAAAGCAAATAATTTCTTATCGGTTGAGTTTGAAATACAGGCAAGTGTTCAGTTGGAGTGTTATGAAGTGTCAGCTTTTCTACAGCATTTACTTTTCATGCTCTTAATTTCTCATTTCATTATCTCGTCTTATTCTCTTGCCATGTCAGTGTTTTGATTCGATGGCTTCCATGTGACAGGAGCTCTTGCTGTGTGAGAGATACAAATGCAGCTTTAAAAGTGGTACAACTTCCTATTAAGGCAGAGCCCTTCTTCAGGAATTTCTTAAAGCTGCAATGAGACAAGGCATAGCAGAGGAACTTTGATATGCACAGCAGGCTAAGCCCTCCTGCAGTCCCTGCCATGGATTGCTCTGCAAAATCTTCCTTTGTGTTCCTGATTTGCAGAGGTTTGATCTGTTATTGCCCTGGCAATGCAGAAGTGGCACCTCACACTTTTATCTCTAAATGTTCCTACTTCAGTCAGTGAGATGTACAACAGCTTCTTAAAGAAAAAAAAATATCATTTTTGCTTTAATGCCTGAAGAATGAGCAAAAATTTTTCCTTGGCTTTTCCTGGGGTAGGTCCCCACCCCAATCAGAGAATGAAAAGTACTGCTGGGACAGAGTCTGTTTTGGCCAGTGATGGCCAAGTAGAGATCCCAGTCCTCAGAGTTAAATCCAGGGAAGTCATCAAGCTTAGTAGTGGCCACCAGGAATCTCAAGTCTGTGTCTGCTGCTGCCAAGGGCTGTGTGGAAAAAGCAGGAATGAGGGAGTCTGGAAAAGGTGCAACAGAGCATAGAGCCTTCCCACAGAGCATGGAGCCTTCCCACAGCATGGATGAGGGTGGGAGGGCCAAGGAACTGGTCTGAGGGCTGGAGCACCTCTGCTGTGGAGACAGGCAGAGAGAGCTGAGGCTGTTCAGCCTGGAGAAGACAAGGCTCCAGAGAGACCTTAGAGCACCTTCCAGTACCTAAAGGAGTTCCAAGAAAGCTGGAGAGGGACTTTATACCAGGGCATGGAATGATAGGACAAGGGGGAATGGCTACTAACTGACAGAGGACAGATTTAGATTGGATATTAGGAAAGAATTCTTCAGTGTGAGGATGGTGATGTACTGGAACAAGTTGCCCAGAGAAGTTGTGGATGCTCCAACCCTGAAAGTGTTTAAGGCCTAACTGGATGGGGCTTAGAGCAACCTGGGATAGTGGCAGGTGTCCCTGCCCATGGAAGGGGGCTGGAACTGGATGATCTTTGTGGTCTTTTCCAACTCAAACCATTCCATGATTCTGTGAGTCTGGTATCTCTGTGTCAGAAAGGAGAGAGCAATGAGTAAAAACAGTTGAACTAATCCCATCTGTGTCATGATAAACACATATGGAAGAAGAAAGTCAGCTTCCAGGAGGAGCTCCACTGGATACAGTATAAAGAATCAAGCAATGTCTTGCTAGAGAAGTATTTGGGTTTTTTCCCTACTATGTAGCAAAAGATGTATCAGCATATCAAGTCACAACCTCTCTCTCTTCTGGCCTTGTTTCCTCCCCACATCACATTTTAGACAGGAAATGCTGCAAACCTTTCACATGAGGACTTACTTGAGGAATTCCACTGCACACAAGTGATGTGGGACAGAACTGTTCATAGAAACCAAGAAAGATCCTGAGAAGGGAAGAGCCTGCAGTGGAAGTGCCTGACCAAATGTATTCAGTGGGAACAGGGCAGCCCTTATCTTACCACAACTGCCTTTGTAGGAATAGGAACACAAGCTTTCATCTCTTCAGAGGAAACTTTAATTAGCATAATGGGAAATTGCACCACTGGAATGAGCAGAATCATTTGTGTATATTCCAGCTGTATTTATGCTGAGCTGACTCACAACTCAAAGTAATTCAACTCGAAGATCTCCTCTCTCATTTACCAGTCTGCAGGAGGAGAAGACCAGAATCTGTATGCAGATGAGAAGTCTGGAACCTTTCCTCTTGTTCTTCAGAGCCATTTTCATTGGCAAAGCTTTGGAGCAATAGCAGGTTGGAGAGGGTGCCAAGGATCAGAGGGGTGTTGGAGGAAGACTGAATCCAGCTCTGGCATCCTCAGCACAGGAGGGTATGGTCCTGTTGGGTCGAGTCCAGAGGAGGCCATGAAGATGATCAGAGGGCTGGAGCACCTCTGCTGTGAGGAAAGGCTGAGAGAGTTGGGGTTGTTCAGCCTGGAGAAGAGAAAGCTCCAGGGTGACCTTGTTACAGCCTTCCACTACTTCAAGGGGTTTCCAAAAGAGCTGGAGAGGGACTTTAACAAGGGCATGAAGTGACAGGGCAAGGGGAATGGCTGTAACATGAAAGGGGAGAGGTTTAGGTTAGATGTTAGGAAGGAATTCTTACCTGTGAGGGTAGTGAGGCACTAGAACAAATTGCCCAGAAAAGTTGTGGATGCCCCATCCCTGGAAATGTTCAAGGCCAGAGAGAATGGCAGGAGGGTTGGAACTAGATGATCTTTAAGGTCCTTCCAACCCAAACAATTCTATGGTTCTATGATTTTTAATCACTCCAGAACTCCTTTCAAAACTCCTTGCAGTGCTTGACTGGGCTCTGTGGTGTAAGGCAAAGGAGAAAGGTGTCAGAGAAGATGCGGAGGAGTCACCAGTGAAATGACTCAATTCCTCCTTATGCTTTGGCCCCATGAAATTTTCTCCTGTTTGCAGATCTCACTTGCATGAAAAGTGAAGCAAAATAGTTACAACTCTTGAACATCCAGCAGTTCTGGTGTCTGTGCCTGACCAGTTGGGATGACTCCAGTGCCAGCAGCGATCCTGGACTTCCAAAACACAAAAGAGCAAAGGCTGTGATTGACCTCATGTGAGAGCACCTGGCACACGGAGACAGGGAACAGCTGAAATGCAGCTTGTCAAGCTGGACAGCTCATGCTGCTGTGTACAAGCTCTCAACATATTCCCAAAAATTGTCTTTTAACTCATGCCTGAAGGAGTGCTCTGGTAAGGTTGCACTGAGCATTCCTACCTGCAGATTCAACTCAAATCGTTTCAGTGATACATTCCTGAAAAATTACAGTTACACATTTCAGAGTCAAATTATGTCTTTGTTCACAAACTTGTTCTTCAAGTCTCTTTGACATGGTGAAACCAGGATGCTGTGTCACCTCCACCCTGAAAGGAAACTGTCATCTCTAGAGGTGGAAAGAAGGAGGAGGTGGAAATGAAGGAGTGAGTTAAAGTCCTAACTTAGGGTTAGTCCTCTGGAATTCAATCATATGACTTGAAAGCAGAAGTATCTTATGCTTCTATCTTATTGTAATCAGTCTGTTTACATTTTTCCAAACTTGAAATTTATTTTAATTAAAGCAACATGCTTTTTAATTAAAAAAAAAAGTATTAGGTTAATCAACAGCTGTTCAATTCGAGTGACATTTTGGAAATTAAATTTATAACTCTTCTGACTGAGCTCAAATACCAGCTCAGTATCTTTAGTTTACTAAATCAACATATTTGGGAACGGATCTGGTAGATCTCTATACTTAAACTACTTATGATTCTGGGTTAAATTCTTCAGGACTGTTGGGTGAAGAAATTCTGTGCATGGCTGAGTTCATGTAAGCAGAAAGAAAATCACACCCTTGAAAACAAGGAGATGTGAAACTTGTTGATATGAAACAAGGATTAAAATTCTGTGTCTGATCTATTAGGGAGTTTATTCTGTATGTTGATCCTGAGTTATCTTAACTGTGTCCTGATTATAAGGATACACAGCCATTGCCACAGGAATGAAAAATTGTTCATTTCTGGTCAATNGTGGGGGGGAACAAAAAGAGAGCTACAAAATACTTCCTTGTGAAAAAAATGTTTAACTGAAATATCCAGTGCCTCGTTAGAATCTGGCAACTAATTTCTAAATAACCTCTGTTTACTTACTTCACTTACATAATGTATAATTCCCACACTTGGTTTCTCGTATATAATCTGACCATTGGGAATTCATGTTTTCCTTAAGGTTTGCTGGTCACAGATTGGAAATCTCCAGTAATATGGGATGTTTCATCAGGGATCCTCATACCCCTGAGAAATTCTTCTGGTCCACACATTTTTAAGGAGCTCTTGGAGTTATTTTCAGAAGCAGACACATAGGCAGGGTGTCCTTAGTACACACCAGGAAGCTGCTGCTTTGTCTGGGATTAAATCTGAACACGAAATATTTTAAGAAAGGGAGAATTTAAACACAGATTGAACAGGTTGTGTTGCAGTGCTGGCACGAATCAATGCGCAGAGATTTTCAAACCACTGATATTAATTGTGCATTTTGTTAGTAAGGCCCAGAGGTGACATCAGGAGTGTGATGTTCAGGAGTACCAGACTTTGGTGCCTGTTATTGGTTTGTTGCTGTATTTTTGTCTGGTTTTCTGGCTGAAAACCCTTTTGTTCCATTGTAAAACAGGGAGTTGTTCTGCAATCTGTTGTGAGCTCTGTGGAGGCTGCATTTGCTTGGGAGGCTTCTGTTTTCTCCTCTCCTTGTCCTCTTTCTTGCTAGATCTCCAGAGTTCTTCCTGGAGATGAAGAGGGTAGTAGCAATAATAAAAATGACAACAAAATCACCACAGAAAATTAATGTGATATATGTAAAAAGGAATTGTGGAATGGAGTGTTAGTTATTTTCACTGTGTGTTAAGTCACAGAACAGCTGCTTATGCAACACCTGCACGTGCCATATCATGGGAATATTGGGATGAGATCATGTGCAAGACCCTGACTTTATCTCTCTGCAGTGGTTTAACCCCAACTGGGAACTCACCCACACACAGCCACTCACTTACTCTCCCCCAGCTGGGACGGGGAAGGAATAGGAAGGGTAAAAAGTAGCAAACTCATGGGTTGAGATAAAGACAGTGTAAAAGGTAAAGAAAAAGCTGAGTGCACAAGAAAACAAAATAAAGAATTCATCAGCAGGCAGGGGTTCAGGCATCCCCAGGAAAGCAAGGCTCCATCACATGTAGCAGTTACTTGGGAAGAGAAATGTCACCACTCCAAAATTGTCCCTCTTCCCTCCCCCAGCTTTATACACTGAGCATGATGCCATGTGGTCTGGAATATTCCTTGGATCAGTTGGGGGTAGCTATTCCAGCTGTGTCCCCTCCAAAGTTCTTGTGCACCTCCCTGCTGGTGGGATAAGAAGAAGGAAAGGCTTTGACTCTGTGTAGTCACTGCTCAGCAACAACAAACGTATCCCTTTGTTGTCAACACTGTTTTCATCACAAGCCCAAAAAGCAGCCCCACACAAGCCACTATGAAGAAAATTAACTCTATCCCAGGCAAACCAAATAGAGCAGTTCAGAAATCTATATTCAAGGTATTTATCCAGGTACAATTACAAAAAAAAAACCAACAAAACAAACAAAAAAGAGGTGTATCCAGTGGTCAGAGCACATACAGGGTGAGTCACTTCAGTACTTTGGGTGAGGCCAAATCTCTCTATAAACTTCAGTGAGCCTTTTGACTTGCACCTCTCTGACCCTACAGGGACCTTGGTGCAGTTTACTCAGATTGAGACATCAGCATTGGATGAAAAAGCATTTAGTGAAATGAATCCCCACTGAGGTGCCAACACTGTGGCAGTCTCAGGAACACCAGATTTCCCCCCACTCCAGGCCAGTTTGCACAGATCAGCTCTGCTCCTGTTTAAGTTATTGAGCATCTCCTCTCATCTCTCCTATTCCAAAAAATGACTCCTCCTCCGAGAGACCCTCATCCTCCTCCCTCCCCTCCTTCCAGCATTGCTGCATATACAGGATTCCTGAGGAGCTCCTGAGCCCTGGAAGATCACCAACCTTCCTGGACTGAGGGAAGAGATTGCTGGGATATGGTTTCCTTCCTCCCAGTGGGACCATCATCCCTAACACTATCCTCCTCTGGAGCCTCAGTTGTCCGATGAAGTTCCCAGGGTCAAGCCCCAGCTGCATAAATGTGGACACAAACTGTGAAATGAATGCAGGAGGGGATCCAGAAAGATTAAAAGGGATCCTTTCCTTACCTTATGTTCTTTACATTTCCTTGTGTCCCTTCCTCCCCTCTTCTCTGGAGGGGCTTAGTGTTTTTTGAAAGACTAAGCTGGAATTCCCCAAACTCTGGTGCAGTTCAGCTGCATTAGCACATGTGTAGATGGATGCTCTTTTATTCAAAATACATGTTGAAAGAAGTCATTTAAATGATTTTATTAACAGTATGACTTGGACAATCCTTTCCCTCTTCCTGTCCCCTACTCAGTGCCAAGTGTCTCTTGGAATATAGGGAGCAGAGTCACATTTTTGCTGTTATCCCTAACAGCCAATGTTGTTTACACTTCTAAACTGAAAACTGGAAGTGTGTTTCAAAGAAAAGGCAGTACTGATCCCTGGACATTGCTGCTCTGGCTGTAAGGACCATGTTACTGTGGTCCTGGGTCAGTGAAAAACACAAATATTTTCCTGGTTTTCCTTTCCCTAAACCGAAAATTATTTATTGACTGTAATGCTTCAGGCTCTGGACATCCTACTCTGGTCAGAGAAGTGGCTGTTTGTAAATGAAAGTAGTTTTACATGTCTGTAAAAGTTCATTAGTGACCATTTCTTTCTCCCCTGTATTTGTCTGTCTCAAACATCCTACCAGAAAGCTTTGGAGGAGGCCTCTTTTGAGGGTTTGTTTAGTCAGTTGTTGGGTTTATTTTGTAGTTTCTGGGGAAATGAGGGGCCTTGAACTTGTCGGATTCACCTGAGATTGCTCCTGACAGCAGACAAACGTAAGGAAGATAAGAGATTTATCTTTGCCAAAAAAAGCTTTAGGAACATGATAGCAAAATTGGAAACAAATAGGGAAACATAAAAACCAATAAAAGGTGAAGTGAGATTATACTTTCTCCTTTTCTAGCTGCCAGTTTGGATTGCTCTGCAGGACTCCACTGTGTTGGGATCCAAGGTCATGATCCAATAACAATTCTCCCATCTGACTGGTGCTATTCAGGATTGACAACCTCCCTAAACATCTTTCTTCACTGACACTCAAGGCTTTTCTGTCTATGAATAAGTTTCACTGAAGCTTCTCAGCAGATTTTAAGTATTCCCAAGGCTGTCTTGTAGTTTAGGAAACCTCATCCTGCTGCAAAATCTTCTGGCTGCTTCCTGTCTGCCATAAATGCAGATGGAGCACCTCTGGTTAAAGCAATGATAGCTTTGCTTTGATATGCAGACAGCACCTTTTCTAGGGCTGATTCATCCTCCCCTAAGGACTTTTATCTCCAGAAGTCAAGGGAATTTCATCCTCCTCCTCTCACATTATAAGTGAACATATCATAGAATCATAGAAAGGCTTGGCTTGGAAGGGACTTAAAAGATCATCCAGGTCCAACCCCCATGCCGTGGGCAGGGACACCTTCCACTAGACCAGGTTGCTCCAAGCCCCATCCAACCTGGCCTTGAGCACTTCCAGGGATGGGAAGCTCAAGGCTTAGTCTGTAGTCAGCACCCTGGACACAAGAAAGAAAAATATGTGGATCCTAAGAACAGACTGTTCAGACTAAACACCCCCTCTCCCTGCATCACCCTCACTGCTGGGTTTAAGCTTTATTGAGCAGCACTTGAGAAGGGTTGTTTCAGGGTCAGTAAAATCCTTGATATGTCTGTAACACCCAATGTCACCGGTGCCACAAGGATATCCAGGAAGTCCTCCTCCCTCCTCAGTCTGCCAGGGAACCAGCCTGCCCCCCATAAAGGAGCTTTCACCCATGACCACATTCATTTCCTAATTTTCCCAGGCAAAAGGACACGTGATCATTGTGAGCACTGTGAGAATGATGAGGTGCCTTAACAGTCCAAATGTGCTTTGTTTGTGGCTCAGACCAGGAAATAAAAGTTGCCAACTTCACTGGGAACCAAAGAAGTGTCCTGCCAGTGTCCTGCGAACCATAACCTTAAGGAGAAGGTGTGGGTTGAGGGGAAAATAGAATCATAAAATCATTGAACTACATAGGATGGAAAAGACCTCTGAGATCATCAGTTCCAACCATTTACCCAGCACTGCCAAACTCACCACTAAACCATGTCCCTAAGTGCTATTTCTACATATCTTTTAAACCCTTCCAGGGATGGTGACTCCCCCACTGCCCTGGGCAGCCTGTTCCAGTGCTTGACAGCCCTTTTGGCAAAGAAACAACTCATGTCATTGCAAAAAAAAAGGGAATTTTTTTTCTCTGCTCAGGTGTAATGCTTCCATCAACCATCCAGAGGTGGAGGAATGTCAGATTCCTGTCCTGGGCAGGTGTCTTCTAAATACAAATAATAACAATCTTTATTTGTCTACAGACTTGCTATTCATTTGATATGAACATCCACCAGACACAAAGATCTTTGTCAGCCCTTTGGTCCCTCCTTATTGAGCTACAATGCAAAGTGGTGGCTCATTTGGGAGCCTGAGCACAGGGAACTATAGAAGATATGTTATAATAAGGAATGTTATTTATATACTAGATGAGATTTTAAAGTAGGAGAATAAAACTCTTGTTTTTCTCTGCTCATCATAAAACAAAGGAGGGAGGTCAACAGGAATGAGCATGATCCAACAACTCTCATTTATTCCTGTTTTTCCCATCTGCCTACACTATAATTACATATGAAAAAAGTAACAAAAATACATCGATATAGTCACTAATTCAAGCGCTCCCACTTTTGGAAATGCCACAATGGGTTTTAACTCTCAGAGCATTATTAATCCAATGTGGCACCATAATTTAGATCCCACGTGCATTTATTTATGCTGTAATTCATGCAGTCTTTAATCATATAAATATGGTTTTGCTTTCGTCTTTGGGAAACTCCACCGGGAAACTCCACCAGGAATCTTCATAGTTATTTGATGGTGGCAGGAGAGGAGTAAGATTTTTAATCACATTTTTCTCATATCAGGATCTAAGGCTGTGTGAGGCTTTTCCCTTCTGCAAAACATGAGCCCTTATTGGGCTGGAGATTCTGCAGATTCTACCTTGTGAACTGCAATTAAAACTCTTCATCTGGAATATTCAACTGGTTACAGTCCAAAACCATTAATCCAAAGAAAATCCTGCCCAGCTTTTGCCTAGAAAACATCCAGAACAGATAACATATTTGGGAAATTTGCTGTTAGCATTGGTCAAATCTCCAAGGATTTGTTCAGATTTATATTGGGTTTTTTAGGTATAAAAAGCTCTTTCAAAATGCTCACTGGAAGCAAAAGGAATAAAAAAAATCCCCACAATTTTTCATAAGTGCTGAAACAGCTGAAATATTTTACTGACCTGACTCCTGAAAATGGGCAAACAGGTCAGGTAATTGAAACAAAGAGAAGGTGTTGATGGATGGTCAGTCCAGTCTAACTTTCATTGCTCACCAGAAGATACTGAATCCCAGCTGTGATGCCATGAAGTCCTGGAGGAGAAAAAAAAAAAGAAAGAAATGGGAATAGACTTAGAGACTCAGTCACAGCAATGTTAATTCTGTATATTACAAAAATATCACAGTATTATTATTATTATTATAATACTGAATGAGATTAAAGACTGTTGTCTTTCTGGGTCTCTATCTTTATTTCTAGAATACCAGGAGGGAGATCACCAAATCCAGTGCATGATAAAAGGGAACATAATATTTGATGTTTAACATTTCCCCATGTATTAGGTGGAAGGGTGTTTCTACCCAGGGAGAAGGGCACACAAGCAGAGATGGGCTCAATCCACCCTGTGTTGAGCTACTAACATTAGATCCTTATTGTTTGCTGTGCTGTACCAAAGTTATTTGTCTTCCATTCCAAGATTGTTGATCCTCAGCAAGAACCAGGCACCAGGAGTCCAGACTGCTGGCTTGGCATGGAAAGGGGAATCAATATTCACCCTCCCATGCAAATACAGTGAGAGGTGTCGGAAGAGCTTGTCAAGACTGCAGAATGATCTCCATCAAGACACAAGGAGTTTTCAAAATACAGACCTCCTTCCACAGAAATACAGAAGAAAATCAATCCAACCTGAAAGGAAAGCCTGTGCTGCCCATAAAATTCTTCTTGGAAAAGGACAGTGGAAAGAAGGAAAGTAACACCACAGATGTTATTCGTACTGAACTATATCCCTTAATACTCTCCTAGGGGTTGTTCTGATGGTGTAACATGAACATTAAAACAGCAGAATGGATTTCCAAGGGTTTAATTTCATGAGTCAAACCCTTTAGTAACGTCATCCTTCTGGCAATTCTCTTGATGTAAACATTGTAATCAGGGTTGCACTGGCATTTCCATTTCAGTCTCATTCTCAGATGCTGGTGAGGTTTCTAATGGCTGTTGAAATAATTTAGAGCAGCTCTAAATGATGATGCAAGCTGTTCTCACTCTCAATTTTCTTGTACAGGAGTAAGATTATGGGGAATTAGCTTCTCTTAGCCTTGAATTTCCTGTGACTTCCCCCACCCCTCAGAAAGGTAAAATAATGACCATTAATCGTATCAGCATCTGGGTCAAAGTGATTGTTTCAAGTTCATTTATTCCTCATGTCACAAAGAGGAATCTCAGGGACAGTGCACATTTTTTTTCCCCTGGCTTGTCTTATCTCTTGTTTGATGCCAAGTTGTCCAATGCAAATAAACTGTGATTTCAAGGGGAAAGTCACAGAAGAAGTGTTGCAGAGTTGATGGATATTTACTTGGACTTTGTGACTGGAGGCAGAACACAAAGCAGGGAATATATGAACAACCTAGAAAGGAATCCACAGTTGTCATTTCTCCAATCACTGGCCCAGGTGATCTCATTAACAGAAACAGGCTTTAGCAGTGGAAATTGTTGCCATAACATTTTGATCAAAGTAAACACATCTCTGGGTCTACACAGACAGTCAGAGACAAATACTCCAAACAGCCTGGATGTGTTACAGTAGAGCTGAAAGAATTTTACCTTTCTCTGCCTTATTAATATCTTTTCATCAGCTAATGTATTTTTCCTTCTGTGCTCAGAGATGTCTCAGCAGGGAGCACAGACTTTCTGGAGCCCCTTGGGATATTTAAAGCTACACAGGGAGTAGAGGATCTTCTTAAAGACACATGACTTAATTTAGATGAAGTTCAGGTGACTTGACTAAGGTGAAGAAAGCCACATGAGCAATGCAGGACACAGGACAGTACAGCCTTTACCTGCCCCAGATTCCACCTGCAGCTCTGGTCAATTCTGCTTTCATAAAACACCAATTTCTTTGAGGTCTGTTTGCTTGTTTTTCTTTCAGATAGGAATGTTCTTATGAAATGTGAAAATGGGAAAGGTTTATCTGTTTCAGAGGTATATCTTCTGGAAGATAAACCTAGATACTCACCAGATTAGTCAGGGACTAAGTCAGGGACTTAGTTGTTTGAGCTCTGACTGGAATGAAAGTCTCTCCTGCCCTAACTTCAAGTCTTGAAAGGAGACAGAAACTGGCACTTTCTTCACAAACTGTCCTTTCCCTGCAATATTTCGCAGGGTGTGCCTTCACTTTTAGTACGGAACAAAACCAAACCTTGATGTCTCCACCATCTGATAGAAGTAGGATCAGAGCTTTACCTCTTCATTCTGTGCCCTCCATTATATTTACATGATGAGAACCTTCTAGAAAGGTCTGTAAGGCAAAGTTTTTTCAGAATTAACCTGTGGCACTGGTGCAAGGGGTGCTGGATTATTCTCTCCTTCCATGCCCACAAAGCCCACACTTACAGGTGAGCTTATGCCAACAAACCCTTTTGTAGTCGTTGCTCTCTGACTTCAGGAAATCTCTCTCTCCCTTTACAAGTTAATTTACGGGATTTTGGTACTCATGGAAACATCTGAAGTCAAGATGTCAGTGCTTTCCTTGCCACTCTGGACAGGAAACTACCTCTTGTGACGTTTGCCATTCTGTCTCCTTTATGTCCCCATTTACTTCTGTGACCAACATTTAATAAAATCTGGCACAGACACAGATGGATTTTCTTTCTGTCTGCATCACTTATTGTTCAGCACCTGAAAGAAAATCTTGAATGTAAGAGCATGAGGCAGGGAGAAAAAAAATATCTCATTTTGTTTTATTTCTCACCTCTTAGAAATCTCTTTGTTGTTTTCTTGTTTCCAGAACTCTCATCCCCGAAGGCTCTGTATTTGTCATCACTCAAATGATAATTTTATTAGACTGTGCTGCACATGGAATTACTGTCATGTAATCCATTTCCTGCTTGCTTGCCTCATGTATGATTAGCCTTTCCCTCCAAATTCTTATATAGCACTCAATAGGGAAATATCAGTGTATTCTGGATGTTAGGGTAAATAATCCCCAAGTTCTGCAAGGGACTTGGGTATCATGACCATTCCATTAGCAAATAGAGCAACAAGACCAGCAGGTTTCATCACCCTTCTGCCAATGAATTTGATTCCAGATAGAGCAAGTGGCTTGTGATGGGTTTTGCTGCATATGTGTGACCAAGATGGGAATTGAGCCAACATTTCCTAGGGCTACATCCTGTGCTAATCCACGAGAACATTCTTTTTTTCATCTCAGTGATTTAATATGAAGCAAAATGTGACATGACGGCTCCGTGGCAGACAAAAGAAAACAATCCCAACAACATGTATTGGAGTGCTGGTACAACATCAGGGCATCCTGGGCTTGATGGACTTCAAAGCTGAACTGAAATGGCTTTGGATGATTAGGAGAAAGTTGAGAGGAAACAGTGCTTGAAATTCTGCAGAAAATTCAGAGAAAAAACCTGCAGCAGTGAAAGTCCTTTTTCAGGGATATGCAAATCTAGAAGAGCACCTTCTATTTCCCCAGTTCTTTTGGTTGTTTGGGGTTTTTTTAAGGAAAAAAGAAATGTACTCGGAATGCTTTAACTCTTCCCAACTGCATCTGACCTCAACATACAACAAAGCTTTTCGTTCCTCAGTTCTATAGAGACTAAAATCAAAAGGGATCCTTATTGTTCACATGAAGATACAACTTCTCTGTGTTAACAAGGAAACAAGAGTCTGCCCTGGCTGACATGAGGGAATAAAGCTGCTGCTCAGCACGAGTTATTAGCAAGAGGCTTTGGCATCTAAAGTAAAAAAATGGTCCCCCATAGAACTTTGGGCTGCCTCTCCCACTTCCTTCTGCCTCCTGAATTCATCATCATGGAGTGGTCTCCTCCCACATGAGTCCCTCCTTTTGACTCACTTAACCCACGACACTTCTGATGATGAGAGGGACAGACAGGAAAACATCTGAGGATGGAGCCCACTGTGCTCCCAAGATGTACTGCTGCCTTTAGTACCCCTGCATTATGGAAGAGGGGCCAGGAGCAGAACTGTCTCTCCCAAACCAAGCCATTAGGACTCTCACTTCTGCCCTCAGTGGACACTGGGTTCAGATAGACCAATAATCTGCATCAACAGGATGCAAATAAGGAGGCAACATAAACCTGGCCACTGTCTGCAGTCCTTTCCTCTTGCAGTCTCACAACTTTTGCAGTTTTTGTATTAGAGATGGTAAAGAATGTAACTCCTGCCTATTCACTGCAATCCCAGATGTTGCCTGATGTGATGTTTGGCATGGTATTTTTCTGTTCTGAGGAGTTTGCAAGTCCTGTGGCAGCAAAGCTCCAGACACAATGTTTAAACATAGAGAGAGAATCATAGACTCAAAGAAGGGCCTGGGTTGGAAGGAACCTTAAAGATCATCTCATGGGCAGGGACACCTTCCACTAGACCAAGTTGTTTGGAGCTTCATCCAACCTGCCCTTGAACCACATGAATGAAGGATGAAGGAACCACAGTTTCTCTGGGCAACCTGTTTCAGTGTCTCTCCATCTTACAGTAATTAACTTCTTCCTAATATTTAATCTAAACTTACTCTCTTGCAATTTGAAGCCATTCCTCCTTGTCCTGTCACTTCAGGCCCCTGGAAATAGCCTCTTTCCATCTTTCCTGTAGGCTCCCCTCAGGAACTGCAAGGCTGCCTTTAGATCTCTCCTAAACCTTTTCTTTTCCAGTCTAAACAAACTCGATTCTCTCAGTCTTTCCTCATAGCAGAGATGCTCCATTCCTTCAGTCATCTTGGTGGCCCTCTGGACTTACTCCAACAAGTCCAAGTCCTTCCCATGGTGGAGACCCCAGAGCTGGATCCAGCACTGCAGGTGAGATCTCACTGGAGAGGAGTAGAGGGTCAGAATCATCTCACACATGTACTTTTTGTTTGTTTGTTTGTTTTAAATCAGTCTCCTGTGATTCCAGGGAACTTCTCCTACTTAGTGAATTAAATTGATCTCATCAGCCACACTGTTATTTCAACGACCTTGAGTATATCCCCCCATTTTTTTCCTCTCCAAACTGAAGATCCCCCAACTTTATATTCTATTTCCAAAAAGCAACTTCTCCTTTCCATCAGCAGTGTGAATTGTCCTTCTCTGCATCCTTTTTTAGCTTTTTTTAAAACTTGGTTTGTGTTTTGGGATGACAATACTGTGTTTTCTACAAAAATGTTTCAACTTGATTTGACAATACTAAATGTATTATCTCTTGGTTGTTTGTTGCAATGACTAACAACCTCCACTGTTAAAAACATGCCAGTTGTTAGTGTTTGTTTGGCTGTCTCTGCCTCCTGCTTCTTCTTGAAATGTGTTTTCCTGGTAGGTTTAACAACTCCTTACTACCCAATATTTTGTCTTTGTAGAAGCCTTTTGTACATGGAGAACAAAGCACTGTCCAGTCCTTTTATTTTTTTTTTTTTACCTCTTTTTCTTTAATAAAGTGAAACAATTTATTTCTTTAAGTTGATCACTAGTCAATGTTATAACCAGATTGCAAATCCTGTCTGTGGGTCAATTCTAGAGCTGGTGTCCTCATGGCCACAAACAGCTGTGGGTTGGGAAACAGCATCAACTTCTGGTCACAGGACTCTTGCTTGTGCACCCAAGATCTCATTAGCACTGTTTTCCCATTAGTTCTTCAGCCCTGGAAACACTAAATGAGTGGCTCCTCTACTGTGCCATTGAATTGCCTTCCAGTGCTTTTCTCTGACTCGTAGGTCAGGATGTTCTCTTTTTTCCTGGATGTATAACTTGTGCCTTCAGCAATCACAAATATTAGTCTTCTGAAAGGGATGCAAACAAGAAGCTCCAGGCAGCTTGGGAACTTTATTCTAAACAATCTACTATCTTCCTAATCAGCTGTGTCTAAGAGGCAAGTAATTAAATTATCATGTTGGTAAAGGTGCACCCCTGGGAGGCTGGAGAGAGGAGAGAAGCTGGTTTTCTACTTCATGGTGAGCACTCCAAAAGCTGAGGTTTAGGAGTGCTTTCTTGCTCTTAGTTTATTCAGGGATCCCCAAGAACAGGACTCCCAAGCCCCCCACAAGGTGAAGGTGTGAGTCACTCTTTCTTGAGATCCCACTTGTCATGAGTCTGAGCAGATGGATGAGGCACAGAGCACAGGCAATACTGAAACATTTCAGTGTGTGCTTGTACATTAAAATTCTATGTTCTTATGTAGCTTTAAACATTGTCACATAACAACAGGAAGCTGCAACGATGCTTTAGGTTACTGAGAGTATTTAATGCCCAGATTTTGTGTTGAAAATCTTGAAAATTGTAGTCTTTTTTCTTTTTTGACCCTGATTTTCACCTCTTTACCTTTCTTTTAACTTGAACATTGAAAGCATATGCCCTGAAGTGCTGCAAAGATTCATCCCTTCTTGTCCCTCTCTCTCTATGTTGTACAGAAACAAGATTGATGGTAAATTGCCAGCACTGCTGAGCAGAGATGAAGCTTTAGTCTTCATTTGTGTGCATGCTTTTGTACAGGCCCACGCACCACCAGCCTCCCAGAAGATGAAAGTGTTCTTAATCGGGGCAGAAAACGTGGAGAAAAATATCACACAGTGCAGCCAAGAAGAAAGAAAAACTCTCAGTGGCACTCAGTTTAGGAGACATTTGTTCTGTCCTCCTTTGTAGTTTGTTTCATTTTGACTCTTTTTGTTGTTGCTGGTGTTGTTCAATTTTCTGCAAGAAAGCAATTAAATTAATAGAAATTGATTGGTGTATCTACAGTTATGTACAGGGAGGTCGGGCTACAGTGGGCACATATATCACTGATCAACTTTCCTACTGTGGGTTTTGCTGAAATCATTTACAAAAGTCCACTTCTGCTTCATTCTGGTCCCATTTTTCCCACAACCCCCACCTCCAATCCCACCTTTCGGCCCATTCTCCAGCTTTTCCTTTCACTGGAAAAAGTAAAAAGGGTCAGTTGAAGAGAGAATGGACATAAGGTACAATAAATAACATATAATCAAGCACAGTCTGTTTCACTAGGTTCAAAGAATTTCATAATCAGTGATTTCCACCTCACAATAAACTTGAGAATAGGGAATATTATCCTTGGAGAAATATCTCCCTGAGGACATGAGCAAAGGGGTTTTGGTGTAAACACAGCAGGACAACATTAACTTCTATCTGTTGAAGTTGTGCTGTAGAATCAAACACAGGAGGTTGAAACAAGTCAACCAAAAATTATTTCCTTATAAGGGGGTCTCGTGGAGACACACACACCATCCTTGTTATGCATGGGGGATTGAAGCCTATTTTAGAAATATCTGCCACTTATAGCAGCCAGATCCACACTCATGGTGTTACCCAGCTTCATCAACCTCTTTGGATACCCTAATCCCAGGGCAGTAGGGCAGGATATATTCTTGTACACACCCTCTGCCTTTAGGTGTGGGCTTAGAAGGGCAGTTTGTCAGAGCACAATAACTCCTCAGTCAACCACCTCCCACTGCTCCACTGGATTGCCTGAGTCCCATCAAACCTGTGGTGTCTCTGTCAGCTCTGCACAAAGGTTTCTCTGAGGAATTGCCTGAAAAATGTCCTTTCCTAACAAGCCTTGGTTAAATCAAAGGTACCAGTAAGGGTGGCCTGAGATAACCACGAGCATCAGCTGAGTAGAAGGCACAAGACAGAAGAGGTTGTAGATATGAAGGTTTGAGTTGAAAGGGACCTTAAAGATCATCTCATTCCAACCATCCTGCCATGGGCAGGGACACCTTCCACTAGACCATTTTGCTCTATGTTCCATCCAACCTGACCTTGAACACTTCCAGGGATGGGAAGTCCACAACTTTTCTAGGGAACCCTACCCAATGTTCTCCAAGCCACTTTGACCTACTCCAGTGAAAACTGATAGGGAGCATCTTATGCTAACAAGGACTAGGAAAAAAGCCAGTTAAATCCCCAGACCAGGGCTGTGGGTGACATCAATGGCAGTACCTGATGGCTGAGCCTACTGTTTCCTTACCCTGCCCCTCTCTGCTCCGCTGCTTCAGGAAATTCCCAAAAATTACAGCCAAAGATGTGACATGAGGACTATGAAACTTTATACAGGAATATGAAACTGATCTTTATACAACCCCATATGCATGAGAAAGTGCCATAATCAGTAGATGGTGTTAAAGTGTTCCTCGGTACAGCTTGGCACAGACTAAATCTAAAGCTTGGGTCCACTGTGATACTTCATCAGTTTTCACCAGGATTTGAGGCAATCTTTTCCCTGACAAACAATTAGAGAAGCCACATGAGTGAATCCTTGTACAGCCTGTTCCCTACCGAGGCATGAAGTCAATTGCTGGTGCCACAAATCTTAGAAATGGCAGGATTCCTAATCCCAGAGTTTAATTCTTGGCAATTTTTGATCGGTTTCTAAGCGGGAGGCAAATAAGCTTGATCAGTCTTTCAAGCTGACTGTGCCAGCATCCAACAGACAGTCTTCATTTCAACATCCAAAGTCTCACATTAGCATCACAGGCAGGAAAAACAGGCCACATCCTGAAGGGCTCGGGAAAAATTTCTCCCCATAGGTTTAAAATAGGATAAACACATCTAGTGCTTTCCAGCAAGGGATCTCAGGGGGGCAATGTGGAAAACATTTACCACAGCTACAGAAGCTTTGTCTGGCCCAATTTTATTGTTGCTGATGCCCTAAGAACAGCACAGAGTAGGAGTTTGACAAGAGATGCAAACAGTAGTTGTCACTCCTGCATCCAACCTTGTCCTGATTTCCAATCTGGACTATCACCAGTCAAACCCTCAATTTTTTTTTGGTAACTGGTTGAAATAGTAAATGGGAAAGAAATGGGATTAATCAGTGATATTCAGCACAATATTGGGACACATTCAGTCGTAATTCCTCAATGAGTTGAGTTAAAATCACAAAGTCATTAGATTGGAATGTATTTCATCTTTTTGCCTCTTGTTTTCTTTCCAGTATCATGAAGACAGTAGGACAATATGTCCCAAACCCCTTGCAGAATGCTCCTCAATGGTCCTCCACAAATGTCTTTTTAAAAACCCTAGACTGGTTTAAAGCCTGTAGATAACAGATCTTTCTTGGGCAGAAAAGGATTATAAATACTCAGACAGCAGGTCTGGCAGGAAGGAGGAGATGGAAAATCCTGAGAAGGGGCAGCTGAAGGCGTTACCTCCTTCATCTGGGGCAGCTGGAGCCAGACAACAATGTTCCTACAGTCTATGCAGAAGACTTTGCAACACTTATGCTGATAAAATGTTCAAGAGCAAACAATGTTTGTGAGAAAACAAACCCCAAACTAAAACTTCAGATTTCAAATGAAACTAGAGGCTTCATTGGACGGGATTCACAAGGAAATGTCTGTCCTGTGGTTACACTTTTCTCATGTCCCATAAAATGAGTGCATGAGTTAGAAGTGTCTCTTGCCTTGGTTCTGTTCTGGTTTCTGAGTATTGAATTCACTTTGCAGTTTTCTTTGGGAAGCACTAGCAGGGTTTCACTTTTTTGTACTTAGCCATCTGTATTCACTAAGTTAGCAAGCAAGTAATGTGAGAATTATGACACTTTATGCTAAATACATGATACTTGATGGTTCTGCACATGGCATATGGCACTTCATGGGTCTGCATAGGGAGACTTAAAGAAGGAGAAAGGCAAAGGAAGGAAGATGAGACATCTGACACAAGATAAGTAAAAGAGCAAAAGTGAAAAATCTTTTCTAGAGATCAGGGAATTTTATTTTTTTAAAAAAAGTTACTTTTTAATTTCAAATTCATTTAAACTCAGAACTTGGCTATGCATAACAGTGAAAGAGCTGAATAGATAAAAGAGTCCAGAAGCTTTATTTTTAACAAGGTATAAAGTCTTGACCCCAGAAGGATCAAAGACACCTTTAATGCAGTCCAGAGTTCCTCAAGGATGACATACCATAATTGTAGAACAGGTCAGATATGGGACCAGACCTGAAAGACCCAAACCAAAGATTCAACTTTAATAATGAAGAAGGGAAGAAGGAGAGAACTTCAGATGTGGGCTTCCTTTGGAAAAGACTAATGTGGAAAAAAAAATATTAAAAAGAGAAGAAATAGACTCTTTAGCACCAAGAAACATCTTAACTTTCACTATGTAAAGTTATTGGTGCAAGAAATTATCTGACATCTCCAATTATCTGTGTCCAAAAAAAACCCCATCAAAAATTCCAGTGAATTTTTGGTACAGATTTATCATTTTGACCATTTTCAGAGATACTCTCAGAGAGAAAAATCAATATTGCTATTTAATGGCATAGTCAACTCTATTCACTATCACTTCTTCATGGACCAAG
The DNA here is from genome assembly GCA_013397135.1 of Pachyramphus minor. Taxonomy (NCBI): domain Eukaryota; kingdom Metazoa; phylum Chordata; class Aves; order Passeriformes; family Tyrannidae; genus Pachyramphus; species Pachyramphus minor. The sequence goes on along the minus strand of VYXB01004613.1, from coordinate 9,944 downwards.
ATATAAACCCACAGAAAACCAAGATAAAAGTGACAACAAGGATTATAAGTCTTTCACAACAAGTGTGTAAAGATGAATAAAGGAAGTTTGTTAGGGATGGATTTATTGACCATATTAAAAATTATCTCAGACTTCAGGTCTGCAATTCTTCACATTCATTTGCAAAAGAAGATGTTCTCCTGACCTATTGGGCTGCCCTCCCCACAAAGTTGCTACTTTCTTTTTCTTCTTCCTTTTCCTTTCTTCTTCCTGGAATAAAAAAAAATATAAATTATTTCCTGAAAAACAGGAAAAAGAGGAATTAGAGGCTCCTTCATCCTGTCTGACATGAGGTAGTTTACACACAGAGGGAAATTGCAGCTAAGAGAAGGAGGTTTCATCAAAGTGTGGGAGCCAGGGGTGAAAAGGTTCCTTTGTTTGTCTTTGAACAGGGCAGGATCTCCAGTGCTCACCTGCAGAGTGCACAGCTCTTCCTCCATGCTTTATTTTTGACTCAAACCCTATGAAAATCACTGAAACAATGCAGAAGCAGTAAAATCTCTTGAATTGTGACTTAACTAATCAGATCCACCAAACTTGCCAAAAATAGATGATTGTGTTCCCACCTACAGGTACAACCCTGTGCTCTGCCCTGTTTTATGTACTTGCATCAGCAAGATTAAAAAAAAAAAAAAAAAAGGCAAGAAAATGGCAGTTTATTCAAGGTGTTGAACATATCAGACAACTGGGAAATCAAAAAGCAAAGTTTTTCCTCCAGTCTCCTGAAAGATTCTCAGAAAATGGGATCCTGTTGGAGTTGGTCTGGGGTAGAATCTTTGATTTACTCAGCTTTTAAGAAACTGTTCATCAATGAGTGGCTAATTCAACACTTAGTCAAAGCAAAATCTGACTTCAGTAAGTGTCAGACCAGTCCCCTCTGGCTGAAAAAGTTGATTTAAATGCAGGTTTCTAGAAGGAAGGTTTGTATCTTATTTCTCTGCCCTGTCCTGGTAGAGTCAGTTCCTTGTGTTGTCAGAAAACAAAAGTTGGGGAAGGAGGGGTGGAAAGAAGGATAAAACTGAATTTAGGGATTAATTTTACCAAAGGCCTTGCCAATGAGACATCCATTGATAGAACAGAGTTTCTTTTAGAAAGATTTAATCTTGAGCATATTGGGGAATTCCTTTTAATTGAGGAAAGATTCATTCAGCTTTAGCAGCTCTCTACACTCAGTAGAGACACTCACCTGGTTGGCTCTGGCTTTATTATTTTCATAAAACTCCAGTTCCAATGAACCAAATTGCTGCATAAGAATCTCAATTCTCTTTTATAAATAGGAAAAGAACACCTATTTCTAGTTCTCGTGATTGCAAATAAACCCAGCAATTGAATTTATAATTGCTTAAATAAGCAGCAGATAGAAAGAGCACATTATTTTAATAGTTCCCTGGTATATTTGGAAGGAAGAACTGAGGCAAGTTTCTCATATTTAGCTGTGAAAACATCACTACATGCACACACCTACACAATAATAACAGAAAATTCTGTAGTTATTGAGGACACTCCAGAAAAAGAGTAGAGGGATATTGGAAAAACATCAGCAGGACAGACAATATTTGTGATAACATCAGATATTGGAATTACTGTAATACTAGGCCTTAATATCAACTATTTCACAGGATAAAAACAAAATAACAGTGAAGTCTTAGAGCAAGTGAAATTAAAAAGTCACACTTGTAGATTCTGCTGCCTGTGATCTTTTCATTTCAGCCCCTGAATTAATGAGTTTAATGAGTTTCAGACCTTGGTTTGGAAACTGGAACAAATTACAGGTTGGAACTTATTTGTTGTTCAGTAACCTCCTGGAAAATTCTCATGTTTATGTTAATTTTTACTGAAGGCAGTAATTTAGTGGGTATTGGAAAAGGAAAAGTGGGATAGAGGTGACCAGGCTTTTGGTTTTGGTTTTAGTCTATATAATGAGAGGGAGGGATAGATCTGAGGATCATGGTGATTAAAACTGAATCCTCCAATCAGACAGAGCTATTATTGGAATTTTAGGTTGTGTATTACAACATTCAGTCAAACTTTTTCCAAGAAAGGTTTTTCATATACTGGACAGCACTTAGATAGAGATGAATACCAGTTAAGACAAAAAAATCAATAACATTTTAAAAAATGACATCTTAGAGGTTGGCATAGGAAAAAAAACTGCCTTATTTGATTCAAAGCAGGAATCTGAACTTAAGTTTTCCCCGTAAGAGGTAAATGCCCTAACAACTAAAGAATCAATCAGTCTTTTGTGATGAAAAATTATAACACCCGAAGTTGCCATCTGTTCAGATGCAAAATTGAAAAGAAACTGTGAAGCTTCAACTATCAAAAAAAAAGAAAAAAAAAAAAGAAAAAAAAAGAAAATCCAAAGAGGAATTGCTGTTTTCTAACCCTGTCTTTGTAATTTCAATTATTATATAGTATGATGCAGACAAAACTAAATGTATCTATGGTACTGTAATTTTTTACTATCATCCTGTCAATTTAATACAGTTGACATGTTCTCATGAAGGATTCTCATCTTTCAGGAAACAGAAGGGAAACTGCTCCTTTGTGGGATTTATTTTCCCTCACTGAATTCCTCAGGACTATGAGTAAGGTTGATTATCTTTAAGTCCTGCCCTACACAAAGCCATTAAGTGTGATTGGTATTGGCCTTACACTTGCCAAAAGATATTTATTAGCCACTGTCAGCCCCCTCCTGTGCTGACTTGAATGGGCTTTACCAGGGATTTTTCCACTCAGTGTTGGACTCTTTTTTTCTATGTAACTGCATTTTAGGCTGATCTCTCTTGCCACTCTAAAAATAAAGAATGCCTTCACCCTTACTGAGACACAACACATTTATTGAAAATAAAAAAGGAGCAATATTTAGGCTTTCTGAGTCTATTCTTGGCTGTGGTTGGTTTGTGAGTTGTACCTGGTAAGGTGCTTGAAGTCTCTGGAAGAGGGAACAGGAGTCCAGCTGGAAACACAAGGAGGTTTTTCTCTTATTTCCCTTAGACTGATGTTTCATTCTTTGTGATGTGGGAATTTTTGGTTCTGGTACCTGGTATCTCGATGTTACTGTGCATTCATAGCATGGGTGAATAAACTGGTTTAAACCTGCAGAGAAATTTGAGGTTTCTCAATAACATCTGGATATTAATTAACTTCTTCAGGCAATCATCTGCCTTGCATATCTAGAGAATGCAGACAATGGTCTCATCCCCAGTCGCATGCAATTATAGAACTGAGAACTGTGGGTGTAACCCTCATTTATAGGCACAGAACTGAGATTAAAATCTATTTGTTTGTAGGTTTAGAATATTGCTAGACCAGCACTTTAATTAATAAAGTTTGCATTAGGATAGTCTTTAAAAGAGACACCAGTGGAAGAAGAATTTAATAATGGTTTGGGTTGGAACAGACCTTAAAAATCATCTAGTTCCAACCACCCTGCTAACAACAGGGATACCTTGCACTAGAACTTCCACTAAACCCTTTCCCAGAAACATCCTGAGCAGCTTCTTCTGCTGCCAAGAGCGATGGAGACCTTTGGAAAGCTCAGCTACTTCACACTTGCTTGGAACTTCTTGCTCCCCTTTTCTCACCAGCAGTTCTCCTCCCTAACTGCTGGCACACCCACACAGGACTGCAGGAATGGGGGACTTTGGGCAAATCCCCATCCCTGGAAGTGTTCAAGGCCATGTTGGATGGAGCTCTGAGCATCTTGGTCTAGTGGAAGTTGTCCCTGCCCGTGGCAGGTTGTTTGGAACTAAATGATCTTCAGGGTCCCTTCCAACCCAAACCGTTCCATGATCTGGTGATAAATAGGGCAGGTGGTCATGAAAAGAGAGGAGAGGTTGTTTGAGGAGAGGTTGCTCTCTAATAAAGCTGTTCACAGAAGACTAAGCTTGGGCACAGCAGATTTTTCTGAGGTTACCCCAATAATAGATGGGAATCACTTCAGAAAATTACCCTTGCACTGCTTTGCTCTCTGCAGGAGGCTCTTCCTCCACCCACTAATGAGGGAACATTGTGCTTCTGTCCTCCTTTGACTAAAACCAGCCTTTGTTACTCACCTTCATAATCTTGCAAATCCCTGCATCGGTCCCAATTCAGCCAAGGGCTTTAGCAGAGCTCCACTGCTCCAGACACATGGAGTTCAGCAGGACTCATTCTGAGCTGAAGATATATTGCTTCAAAAAAAGAATTGCTGTAGCATGTTCACTTACAGAGCACCACTGTATCAGCTGTTAAAGGATAATTGTAAATAAAGCTCGGGAGGATCGATCCAGCTCAGCTCAATCAGCTTATTGATTTAAGCTATAAAAAGAAAATAGCACATAAACAGCTCTCTTACATGTGACCCCACCACCAGTCCCCAATGACTGACAATTCCCAGGCACAAATAGCACATGAACTTTTAGCCCATGGTGACTGCATCCCTTTGAGTTTACAGGTAACTTTAGAGTTTCCTTTAAATTGCACAATCTTTCCCTGCCTCTCCTGAAGGGCAAACCAGTTTATCTGCATATGGGTCCTGTGGGCAACTTATTGTAATAATTTTTCATGTCTTTGAGGTATTCAGGGGAAAACAGGAAACATGGCTGTCACAAAAATCACCAATATGTAGAATAAAAAGAAGGATTCATCAAAGATTGCAGAATTTTATTTTTTTTTTAAAAATAGCAGGATTCAACGACATAAAGTAATGAGCAGGTTGAGAGTGGCTCAAACCCAAGCGCCAAAGAATTGCAGGAGTTTTGCTCATGGCTGACAGGATGGATAAACCTTTATCAAAACCACCATGCCACCTAAAAGCAAGGAACAGCCAAGAACAGCCACTCTGCTAAAGCAGCACATGAGAGACAGCTGGACCCAGACCTGAATTATTTAGCACAGACCTAATCCTGTCCTTGCAGGTTTTGCAGTTTTGCCAATAGTAAGGGGTTTGCTGCTTTTTTTGTCTCCTTCCCCTGGCTCTGCCCTGTGCCCACGAGCACTGCAGAGACACTGCCCTGGCTCCTCGTAGCACGAGACTTTCCTTGACCCAAAAGAAAATCAAAATAAGCAGAGGGAACAAAACAGTAGTAGAAGAAAAGAGCTGAGGAACTAGGCTTTATCTTCAGAAGTCACCATCTAAACATCACCCTAAGTACCAGCCCCAGCAATTAGGGGCCATCAGCCTTTAAAACTGGTTTTTTTTAATACATATCTAACCCAGCTATCCAGGGGTGGGTTCACCTGACCACAGATTCTTTGAAAAGTTACCCACAGCTCCTTGCTATGGTCAGCAAGACAAATGGATGTCTCCAGAGGGAAGATTATTCCATTCTAAAATCTTTATCAAGCTTTGAGTGAAGACATCATTGTATTTTTTGGACAGATCTCCTATGTCCAACATCACTGACCTGCCTGGTGCCCAGTCAGGCTCCTCAAGCAAAGAATTTGCCTTCCTTTTCCATGGTCTGGCCCAAGCACAGGAGACACTTTACACTGGGTCACACTTCACACTGATGACACTTTAGGCTGGATCACAGAGAGCCTTTATACAAATATGGGGAACTGAGGTCCCAGAACCTCTCATCCCTTAAAACAGATAGTGTCCATCAAGTAATCAGGGTGAGGGATGAACATAAAGTTCAGCGTCTTCATGGAGTCCTAAGAAACTATTCACCAGGACATGAGTTGCAGTTTTCTGTGACAAGATGCATTCAATCTGCCATGCTGGACCTGGACCACTCTATAATCTTCTTCATCATTGCTCTAGAAAGGTTGTCACTCTTTATTAGGGTTAGAAGTGTCATATATTATGTGACATATTTGAATTGAAACTCAGTTGGATCCTGACATGACTTTTCCACTGCCTCTGGAGGCAGGAGATACTGTGCTGTTAATGACACTTCTCCAATACATTGGCCATCAATCCTGCAGAGAAATTCATATCCTGGTTCACCTACACATGGCCATGGCATCATCCAAGTACACAGAGAAGAGATCCTAGGTTTCAGAGCCCTCTCCTTGTGCTGTGAGCCAGCAGGTGTTGATAACAGCATCAAGGAAAAGTAAAACTGTTTCCTGGCTCATCCGGGAGCCTCCACTTGTAAGAAGATCTGGCTGCAGTCAAGATGGACAGAAATGTCACAGAGTGACAGCAGCAGGAAGTGTTGTGTTGCCTAAAATTGAAGTAACAGTTCTCTGGACAATGTTAATATAGAAAGATAAAAAACCAGCTCTTTAATAAGACATCTTAGATGCACAAAGATGGCATGTGCACACCCACAGGTTTTTCAAACTTATAGTATCATCTAATCATAATATCTAAATATTTCCTTATGGGCATACACCCAGCCTGAAAATTGTCCATCCGCCAGGACCTCCTACAGGCACGTCTCCCAAAAGTGGGTTGGTGGTCCCAAAAAAAAACAACTTCATCAACTCTCTCTGTCCTGCTTGGACCATTTTCAAGGCTTTTGGGCTCTCTTGGATAGTTTTGGCTAGGGTTATATCAACGAATGTGCTTTTTATGTTCCTTAGTTTTACCTTTTACAGATTGGATGTTGTTTCTAGAATCTTTATCTCTTGAAAACCCTGAGAAGAACACTAAACAATATTTCAAGGATTTGGTACAAAGGTTGTCAAAGGGTGATTGGTTACCACTATTATATAGCGTTAAAAACCACATTAAAATTCTATGTACTAGGATTTTAAGATCTTAAGGATCTTAAGGCATCAGTGGAGACATACCTTGTATTGAGTGGGATGTGTACAGGAAAAGAAAGGTTGGCTGTTCCCCACTCTGGCTAACCATTAGAAACCTGAATGACATTCAATTTTACTACTCTTGAAATGCCAAGCAAAGGATGCTGATTTTGCCTCTGTCCCTCAGCTGCCAGCAGGCAGCAGGACTCTGGTAAAAACAGAGCTGCTGCTGGAGCTGGACAGGGATCAGTGACTGAGCAGCTGAGCCGGGGCTCGTTTCGCTGGCAAAGCATAAACCTCAGATTCAATCCCTCTTCTGATATCTTCCTTCCCAGGGGGTTGTAAGGACTCACCCTCTTCCTTCTGGAGACACAAGAGTGGAGGAATTAATGGGATGAAGAAGCCAGGGAGTCCCAGAAGTGTGACGATCTTTCCATCTTTCAAGTAAGAGATGTCTTCCCTGAACACGATGATTGGTATTCCCAGCAGTTAACACTTGCAGATTAACTGGTTTACTTCCCTGGATGGAAAATATCAGAGAAGGTGATTTAATTGATTTAATGGATTATAATTAGATGGTAATAGGCATGTGTGTATATACAATGAGTGCAGTAGACCAAACATAAAAGGAAGATTTATCCTCTCTGAGATTTCTTTGCCATACACTAAACAGGGATAATCTTAAATGTTTTAGTCTGTTCTATTTCATAGCTTTTATTTTATTATTTTATGTTATTGATTTCTTACTCTATTTTGATTTGGTTTATATTACTTTTTTCACTGATGAGAACATTTCTCTTTTTTCTTTCAAACAGCATCTCATAACTAAGGTCATGAAATGCAAATTTGAAATGCTGATGAGCTTATTTAACGTATGTTCACACTCATGCACTATGTGTGCAAGTGTGTACAATGTGTACAAGCACAAACAAGTGTGTGACATTAAACTATGGAGAATTTGGTTAATATTATTCATAAATACTCTCAATAGGAATTGCAATACAGCTTTCAGTGCACACAAATATTTTTCCTTATAATACACACTAGAAAAAAAATTGTTTACTAGAAGGGTTTAACAACGGATTATAACAAATCCATGATTTATTTTTTTTCTGTAAAGAATCCTTGAAAAAATCTTGACATATAATATACCTTTTGAAATATCAATTTTTTTCAATGGAAGGACACCCTAAGGTGAGTAGGGATTATCCTTGAAATAATGGACAAGTCTAAAATAATGCAAAGTATAATTAGCTCCATCCCTATCAGGTATTACAAGATCTTGCTCTTACAGCCCAGTTTGTTTGATTGGTAGAGAGATTAATTGTGAAAATGTGGATAACAGTACCTGTAGAAATCCATTTATGCAGGTGTTTTAGTGGACCTGTTGTGAAGCAGATATGGATGTAGAAGGAACATCTATCATATCATTCCATGGCCTTCCATGGAGTGTGATCAGGTGGACTTTGGTGACCCTTATGAGTCTCTTGAATCTCAAAATATTCTATGATTCTGTGATTCCATATTTGGCTTTTCACATCAGCAATGGTAGTGTGAAATAGTCGCCAAGAAATGGTAATACAAGAAGAAAACCCAAACAAACTGTTTTCCTTATCAAGCCAAACAAGCTTCCAAGATCCCTGGGGATCCCTCAATAAGACATGTTCAGAAAACAAATAATTGTGTGAGGTTTGTTACTGTAAAAGCAATGTCATGGGCTGAAACTATGCCCTTGGTTAGTAGTTACATCACCAAACATTTCTCCACCAACTGCCTTAGTGGTACATCATTCTAAATCTCTCTTCTTTAAGGCTTGGAGATACAATTTTTAATTCAAGAATTTAATTAATACATTTAATTAAGTTTGCACAAGTGGGGATTTAAACCCAACTGAAATAACAAATATAATACCCTCTTCTCAGTGTCCTTCCATCAACATTTCTGGGGAGAGAACTCTCACCTTTCTGGAAAACACGAAATACAGATGTTTGGGAACTTCTCAGTGGCATTGAGTAGATCCTCCCGTGGCCACAGGGGTGGGTAAGTTAACTTCACAGCTCAGACTCTGAAAGCATTTCCAGCAAAGTGTGGGGGACATGATTCCCCCTTTTTTTTGCAGCAGAGAAACTTCTGTGATACAGAGGAGAAACTGAGGCCTTTACCAAGTTCAAACGAAGATTTTTGTAGGACAGTCAAGAACTGGATGTGGGCAGTTCATCCCACAAAGAAAAGAAGCCACCCACTGATTAAAGGAACTCTTCACTGCCATTAATTTTGCCCAGATGCAACGTGACAACTCTCAGCAGCATCCCAAGGCAGCCCAAGACCTGCCTGCCAGCTCCTCTGTGCCACGACCTCTGCAATCCATGGAGAAGGAAGGCCGTGTGATATGTAGTTTCCAGGGAATTATTCACATTTCTGCTGCCACAAAGTGAGGGATGGCAGGTACATGAGCAAGATAATATTTTGGTTCTGTTATTCCAGCAACTGTAACCCTTAATGGGCAGTTTCCTTCATTTCTGCCACTGTAAATCACTTGGAGCACATAATGGCACCCATTTGCTTGAGCTCCAAGATTTCAGTAGAAGAAAACGAAGAGGGAGAGAGCAAGAATTAACTTTTCTTTTCTGCAACAGCTCAGCTGGCCATGCACAAAGGGCTGGATTTCATCCTATCCCATCCTGCTCACAACCCAATTCTGCAAAAGGCTCTTTCTCACTCCCAGTGAGGCCCTGGAGAGTTGTTTCCCTGTGTCTTTGCAAGGGTAAATCCAAGAGTGTTGGGCTGCATGGAGGCTGTGCTTTTAAACCCCAGTCAAAGCTGTTTCTCTGCTTCAGAGACAGGGATATAGAATAGAATATTCTATATCTTTTCTTCTATACAGATAGAAGGGAATGACAAGCACTGGGTAATAAGAGCTTTTCCTCAGAAAAATGGATTAAAAATTAGTCCTTTCCTCTGATGGGATTGCAGAACCATACAATAGTTTGGGTTTGAAGGGACCTTATAGATCATCCAGTTCCAACCCCACTGCCATGGGCAGGGACACCTTCCACTATCCCAGGTTGCTCAGAGCCCAATCCAACCTAGCACAGAACATTTCCAAGGATGGAGCAGCCACAGCTTCTCTGGGCAACCTGCTCCAGTGCCTCACCATCCTCACAGGGAGGAATTTCTTCCTAATAACTCATCTAAATCTTAACTCTATCAGTTTGAAGCCATTC